>JAQFZC010004147.1:0-16815 GCA_034695205.1 Dicyrtoma fusca | reverse complement strand
CCGGATTGAAAGCTAGTGAGTGATCCTTTGCATACGAGTCGCAGATCTTTAGGAGCTGATTCATAGCCTTGGGCGTTCCTGGTAAGCGTTGGTAGACAATAAGCTCCTCAAAATATGGGTGCGTCCCAATAATCTCACCGTTTGCTTATATGCAATAACGGGATATGTGAGTCCCACAAAATATTAAAACCTAAAACGTCAACACCTCTACATTGCAAAGCCCCGAGCGTGTATAGAACATTGAATGTTGGTAGTTGGTACATTTTAACAATGATTCACCTGTAAACAGAACTGGTCACCAGATATTGCATCTAATTCTTTTATTTTTTACAAAATATAACATTAAAAGTGGGACACTTGGTTCCACGTTTGGAATTTTTTCAAAATCCGAAAAATTTCAAATTAAAATTGCAACCGGTAACTCACGTCCAAATGAGACGTGCGATGTACCACTACAAAAATAATCGCATGCAGAATAGGAATTATATGGACTCCTCAAAATGTACTTACCGTAAATTCTCTTTTACTACGCGGGTCTCTACGAATATGTGGGTCTCTAATTGTACACGGGGATCCGAGGGCCTGAATGGAATAATGCGCGGGTCTCTAACAGTATGTGGGTCACCGGAATTTCAGTGTTTAAGTGTACAGAAATTAGTGTAAACCTAACTTTTTCGCCACTGAAGAGCTTGAATTAAATGGTACATTACATACTTTTAGGTCGTTTAAAAGTGTCAAAATTCTTGTTTTTAGCCTGTTTATTTCAACTAATTTCAGAGTAGTAAAAAGTTTAGTTCGAATAATACACGGGTCTCTATTAATACGTGGGTGTCTAATTGTACGCGGGGGTTCGAGGGGCTGAATGGAATAGTACGCGGGCGTTCTATTAGAGGATTTGCGGTACCTATTTTGAGTCCCGCACTGTGTCTCATGGAGCACGTTTGTGCGAATTACTGGCTCTCTCATTAATGTTTTTTTCGAGAGAGTCGAAGTCGGGCTAACTGTAGCCAATTGTGTTTAGATTTTACAATCAAATTCTGTTGTGCATCATTTCACTTAGTGGCGGATCTTTTCTTTTTATTTCCCATTTTTTTTCCTCACTTTTCTGAGGTTAAAATGGGAAAGAATTTTTGTTTTCTTGTGTGTGCCGTCATGGGTGCGTGGTTTGTACATGGGCTTTCTTACCGCATGGTTTGTGGAGCCCTGTATATAATAGCTGCCCATGGGTGGCGCGAGTGCAGTCAAGTCAGTCCTGTGTGTCCCATGGGCAGACCTTGTACTCACACACATTAGACAAGGCCAATACTGCTAGTGAGGATAGACGTACTTATCTTGGATAGAGACATATATAATAGGTACTTCTGTCACTTGCACAGCAGTGAGCCGTGGTTATGTCTACTTACATAGGCGATTAGGGCTTTAGCTCATTTAGATAGGTATCTTTTCTAGATTACCAGTTTTTCCTGCTAGGTATTTTTGGGTTTTGTCTTTACTAGGATTGCATTGTCTAGGTAGCTTCATTACCTTAGCTTAGCTCATTTATCAAGGCCATTGTGGGCAACTGCGGTCAACTCATTGACCTCTAGTTACCTCACGGGCCGAAAATAAATATTGATTAGTTGGGAAGTCCGCAATAGGCCTCACGGCCTTGGCGGTATTCGGGTAACTAATTTATAGTTTCCCGGAGCCCTTTAACAATAATAATACCTATTTTCAATCGATCATTTTTGGATGCAAAGTTGGTTTTTTCATATTTTTTCAACACTTTTTTTTAAAAAAAAATTCAGCATTATATTTACAAAACAACCTCAGATCAGATCAGTAATTTCCTCGTCATTTCCGTTAAAATGACTTATTACACGGTCACGTTCGGCCAAAATTGAAGTTATCCTGTTATTATACCCGACAGCGATACTTTAAAAAATAACACCAATTTGTGTTAATCAGTTTTCCATGAAAAATTATGAATTTTAAGAGTATTATAGAACATTTTTGGCTTTCAAAAGCATAACAAAGCATAATCGTGGTTACTGAAAAGCATAATTCTGCATCAGTAAAAAGCATTATTTGGGTTACCTTACTGATTGTTTCTTTTAATTTTGTTATTTAAACACTTTAGGTAGCTAAAGCTATCTTCAAAAACTTGGACACCAAACTCAAAAACCTCCTGGTTGTCTCTAAAACCTTCAACTATTTCGCCACTGAAATCCTTCGGCTCAATAAAAACGGGAAGATACGCATATCAAGCGACAAAGTCTGCCTCAGTACGGAAGATGAGCAATTCTTTTACATCGATATAACATCCATCACATCCTTGAGTCCATCTTCAACTCTGTTAAATTATTTAAATGCTTGCCCACGGACCGCGTGGAACTTCGCTATACGAATCTAGAGGATCCTACCCTCCAAAAGTATCTCACCCAGATAGTTTGCTAATCTGCTTAAGCTACCTTGTTAAATCTTTAACGGTAAACGTTGACGGTTTAAACGTTTCCATCTTTCAACATCTGCTGGTATACCAGGTATTGAAACTTGAAACTCGCTTCTTGGACGATGTCCCAAAGTCGTGGGATAAAACTGTGAAGATCTTAAGTTTTTCGAACTCATTCAAGGCTGGATTAAAATCAGTAGTTTGAATACGATTATAACAAGAAGCTCCTGTATCGTTACCACAAAATTGCTTCAAAGTTTGGTGTGGGTTTCAGTAAATCTTCGGCTGGTCGAAGGTTGCTGGGAACGAATTTTCTGGCTTTTCTTCCCAATAACGACACTAATGCTACAGCCAGCACAGCAGTACCTCAACATCGAAGCTAGACGTGATGAAAACCCTCATCTTTGATCCCCACCCGGAGACTTTGACGCTTTATAGCAAATTTTGGGCTGGTCAGGGTGAGCTACCAAGTTGTCTACCGATTCACAAACTTAAGATTCAGATAGAAAACCCCAAAAGGCACCCAGGGACTTGGCTTCAAGTCGGCTCAATTTTGACCCAGTTTCTCAAATTAATTTCACCGACTAGAAAAATGGGTTATAAACGAGCCGCTATGATTCTTAGATGAGAATAACTTGCGATTTCCGCAATTTCCAAATGCCACGGAGTTGTTCTTTATCATCTCGGGACACGCTTCAGGACACTTGAAGAAGGAGATTTTGGTTTCCAATAGCCCATGTGTTCCCAAATGTACAGTGAAGATCATATACTTGAATTACATAAAGGAGGAGAAGGAGGTGGATAACGTACTTTTCAGATATTTCAGAAATCCTTTACAGATTTTGTCCTTGAAAATATTCGATTTGATTTGTGAGTGGATTTCTCAGCAGACTTTGCATTCGCTGGAACAATTTAGTACGCTCGCACCGAATATTACAGTAGCCACTTTAGAAGGGCTCAGATTGTGTATGAACGCGGCCTTCACGGGGTTTAGTGAGGAGACTTTGTCTGCACTAAGTGCAGTTTGGTCGAATTCAGAGTCAAAGGCAGAATCTAGGAATGCAGAAGAATGTGAAACGGTGGTTCGGTCGGAGGACTGGAAGGACGAAAGGGAAAATGCTTCCATTTTGGATTTGAAACCGCTTACGAGTCTCCCAGTGATCTTCTGTGTGAATCCTATGAGGCTAACACTTGGCACAAAGACGATTGAACAAGAACATCGCATTACAAGGTATTATAGGATTTTAAAAGCAACACAGTGAATGCAGTACGAAGTGGAAGTTAAAGGGATCCAATATGGGAGGCAGCATTGCGTATTGCGTCACCTGCACCCTTCTCTCTCTAACATCTACCGTTTACAATTTGAACTCTGATCAAACGTGAAGCATGGCAGCATCCATAGTGCTCGTGGCGTTGCGTTTTTTGGCAAGCTTTTTAAATCTTACTGTCGTGATTGAGTATCTAGTTCTAGTTTTAATCTTTTGATCAGTGCTAGACTAGGATTGACTAGACTAGTCGACCCTTTCAGAAGACTTGACTTGACAATTCGATTTTTGTAAAATGGCTTGATTAGACTATCTCACCGTCGTCCAATACCAATACATGTGACTTGACTAGACTAGGAATTCAGTTTTTAGTCGGTTGATTTGAAGTTTAAAGAAAGTCTATCCACTTTTCAGTCAGTCAGTGATTTTATTGATTTGTTCATCAATAAGTAATGAATAATTACATTTGATATCCAGTTATGACACAAAAACTAGATTATTGTTGTTTTTTATTGTTAAGTCACTGTTGCTGAAATCGGTGCTTTAATTATTTGTTATTACAGACAGAGATAACAAACGGATGACGGAGAATCGCGGACATCTGACAGATTACCCGCAATACCAATTTTCGTCACCTTCAAGGGGATAGAAGTAAAATGGAAGCCGCTGTAAGTCGTAGTTCAGTCAATGGATAATAATTCGTTAGTTGTTATTATTATTTGTGACTGTAAACAACAAGTTCAATAACACACAACGTGGGCATTGATTAGTGTGCCGGGTTAAAGTCAACAATTAGAGAAATGATTGTATGACTAACGGAAAACTATTTTGTATTTGTTTTGACAGGTCTCAGTGTCTGGCATTCCAAGCGATGAGAATGAGGCACTTCTAACGCCAACTGCGTCATTAAGAAGTGTGTCTCCGACTTCCTCCGAAGCATCTTGTGCATCAACTGTCATTGAAATCGACGTAACTTCTAATAACAGGAAACTTGAGCTCCAGCCGATGCCGATGCCTTTCTGGATGGACTTCGATGCGAAACTTTTGGGAATGACTGTTGAAGGAAAAGTTGTACTTCAAATTGTAAATGATAAGATTGATGTAAGTATAGTTTATAATTGGCAGGTATCTTATGTAGGTACACGCATAGTTTATTTGGTATTTGCATATTTAGTTTGCATTTTGAATATGAAGGATGTAATAAATTAATTATTGTTAATGTTATCCTTAAGTATTACTTTGGATTTATTTTTCTTAGGAGTTAAGCATTTTAAATGTTGCAATTATTATTATTTATTTGTATTCATTTTGGACACCTTCTTGTTCTAGGATGAATACAGAAGCTTGCAAAACAAGATGCGTGAATTCTATATGTTCAGCGAAATTGAGAATGACGGGCCTATCACTACCTCTTCACTGCAACCTGGCGTTCTGGTCTGCTTTGAACGATTTGGCGTCATAGTTAGAGGGAAAATTGTTTACGTTGATTGCAAATGTAATTTTTGCACACTCATTGATGTAGACAAGTATGAACCGCATGCAGTGGAATTCACGAAACTTTTCGAACTGGATAAGCAATTCAATATTCCAGCCAAAGTAAGCTCTGAATAAATAGTGTGATTTTTTCTCATACACTTAAGTTCGTTAATTCAATTTACAGTTATTTATCTTCTAGGCAGTGGAGTGTATTCTGCATGGGTTTGAGCTAAACTCAATTACCACGAAGTCGGTTGCTACAATCCAATCCGTTCTCAAAACTTTGGATCCAAAAGTGAACGGAACGGTTATTCGTAACGCAAAAGAAACTGGCGCTCTCCCGGTTGTGTCCATTAGCACGAGTTCTGGGGAACTTGTAGCAACAATTATCAATGAGAAACTCAAGTCTGCTTCAAATCTTCATACATTCAGCATAAAACAAGGCATCAGTGCCGAATACAATTTGGGGACTCGAGTAAGTTTCCCTGTTTACTTGTGTAATTTGATAGAAAATTTATTTTTGCTACAGAACACAGCATACATATAATGCATTTTAATTTTGATGTTGGTTCAGCGTACTACTACTAGTATTATTAGTAATCCCAATATAACGGCGGCGACGAAGGAGCTCAAGCCACGCTGTCTAGAAATGACTGGACAGAATTTTAAATCTGTTGATCGTCATGGTGCAGATACAAAAAAATCGACACTAGACCCGGAAGTACGAGTTCTTCCAAAGAGTATGGACGCCACTAAAAAGTCTCCACCGGAAACAGTTGCTATTAGCTATCAAAAAACTGACTTTAGGAGCCGAATGAAAGAAAATCAAAAAATGAACCTTTCCGATTCCAAGAACATCTCGAAAGGTAGAAGCCACAGCCATTATAATGAAGGGACAAATTCAAGCCACAGCCGCTCCGATCAACACCGTCTTGATCGCTCAAGTAACAATAATCGAAATGGAAGCTTAAATTCTACTACACCGCCGTCGTGGAGGGGGGAAACCAAACACCCTCGTGAGACGGACTCTAAATTTACTCAGTCAAATAGTGAATCCCGACAAACTTTGGAGTGGGAGGATTTTGTGGCTGGGATAGAGCTTAAAATGAAATCATTTTCGCCGTCAGTTCCTCCAAAAAGACCTTTTACAACTAGTAAAGGGAACCGTGTAAGATCCCGAGTTATTTCAGAGGTGGAAACTGAATATTTGCTCTGTCCATATTTTCCTGACCGACATTTTGTGCCCGATCGTAAGAATACAGAAGCTACTGCTACCGTCACAGATAACAGTAAGAAAGAACCTTCGACTGCACCTTTAAAAATGTGTTTGTGGGTACCTGAGAAGCCTGTCCAGCAAAGCAAAAAATCCCTTGCTCCAGCTCCATCAGCTTTGCCTTCCCCACCCAGCAGGGGGATTGAAAAAGCCGAAGTGAGGCCTGCAGATAAAGCAGCAGAAACATTTTTGACTCCAGCCGGCTTTGCAACAACGGCACTCAAAGGCCAAGCTGGGAACTGCTCAAGTTCAAGTAACTTGAAAAATATGATGATTGCGGCAGATCCTCTGGAAATTAAAATTGCTCAACTTTCCTTGACGTCTACTTCACCCGGTTTTCCCTCGAACAGAAATGTATTTCCACTACCTTTCATGGGAAATTCTTCCGGTTCGGATTTAGCATTAGTAGAGATGGTTTTACCCTCCGGATACGAGTTCACCGCGAAACTTTTAGGGACAGACGTCCATGGATATTTCATTATTCAAATTTGTGACCCAGTTCTCAATGTAAGTTTAGAATTAAAAAATTGATTAAAAGTACTGATTTGGCTGTAACTACATTGTTGGATTTATTAAATGTGTATATAAAAGTACCATTATCTGATAAACTTTAATATTGTATGTTATTCTTTTGTTAATTCAGGCTGAGTTTTCCATTCTTCACGAGTCATTGCAAGATTTCTATTCTTCACGCCAAATTCGTGCCTTAAATCGCTTGTCACCCACAGAACTGAAGAATGGAATGCTCGTTGTTGCACATGTTGATAATATCTTTATACGATGCAAAGTTTATGATGTGGATATAATCAAAGGAATTTCCAGTGTGGTCGGACTAGAAGAACACGAGTTTCATGATGTTGAGCTCAAGGATATTTATCGAGTTAATGATATTTTTAAAGCGCTTCCTCAAAGGGTAAGACAGTATAGCCTCTATTTTAATAAGTAATTGTAATTTGTAGGTTGTGTTCTATAGAAGTTGACTGACCGAAGTAGCTAGTTTATATAATAAATTTTAATAAATGCATATTATGTAGGCTGTGAAGTGCATGCTGTCGGGGCTAGAAATGCACATGCTGACTGAAGAAATTCCAAATGTGTTTGCCATTACCTCTTTGGGCTCACTGGAAGTTCGGGTGACTGTGCTGAGCGGACGGGACAACTTGTTTTTGGTGCCTGGGGTGACGATGACCCTAGGAAATGGGAATGATCTGGCAGAGCTTATAAAGAAAAATGGAAGCAGTATTTTGAAAAGATTTCACACTTTAGAAGATATTCAAAAGCGACTTGCACTTCAAACGCAAGTCAGCTACACTCTTTTGCACAATAAGTATTTGACTGGCTCTGTTTAATTTTATTTTTAAGGGAGCTGGGGGGTAAAAAAAACAGGTTTCTGTTTTAATTTTTTTGTCTGTAAACCTCAATACGATATATGAATGTTGAATGATGTAAATATTAACAGCCTTAATATCTTTCATTTGCAACAAAATATTTCTACAAAAGAAAATCAAATCTAAGCTAATTTAGCTAATCAATCATTTATTCTTTTTTTTCTGACATACGTCGAGACTCCACTAACAGTCCACATAAGATGTTTTGAGTTGACCGCAAATAATGGTAATTAACAATAAATTAGGTGAAGTAATTCATTGGCAATTTTAGTTTATATTGTGTTTTATTCAGTGTCCAAATAATTAATTATATTTATAATTTGCTTTGGCGTGCCGAAGCTTTTATTTCCATCCAATAAATATTTGTGTACATACTTAGGTAGTTGCAAAGTTTTGAAATGTATGTGTACGTGGACTCAAAATATCACAGGATTTAATTAGCTAAAATATTCAAAGGAGGATAGTCATAAATTAAATACATAGCACGCAGTACATACTACTATCTTACTTCTACTGCAAATAATATAAATAGGTGCATAATTTATTATGACTTACCCACTGCACTGTTGACTGTACAGCATCGAAAGTCAAAAGTACAGATAAGAAAGTCTAGTCAAATATACTCATAATGCAATTATATAATAATTTTACCGAGGTAATTGTATAATTACTACTACTGTAATGTCTGTTTACAGACATAAAATTGGGACGGCGGTCGCAATAAAACTCGTATTTAACATTTTATTTGTGGTCCATGTGATAAATTATAATAATATAACTTAGATGTACCTATGTACATACACACTAGGTACTTTCTAAACTAATAGATACTTAAGAAAATAGTAAATAACATACGAGAATACGAGTGCATATCTATATATAGTTATACGTACAACTAGGACAAATAAATTAAAACCGTCATAATAGTAATTTATGGAACTATTACCAACGAATCACAAATAGATTGAAACTGACTAGTGAGATTTTAATTGTAATCAAAAGTATTCGTAAGTATTCAGATTGAACAAAAATAATGCCAAGTTGAGTTAAGTTACACTTTTATAATAAAATATGATCTAGGTAGGTACGTTTGGTTACAGCATTTAAAATCTTTTTCTCGCAAAATAAATAGATATACATATTGTCCGATATACTTACTTATTGTTATACCTAGTAACATATGTCTATGTTATATAAAATATGTAGAATATGGGGCCTTGCAAATATACATGTGTGATTAGAAAGACAGGGATTTTTGATGATCTATCACATTTTCTTTATCTCATTGAAATTAAGACGATGTGACAAATATTCAATTCATATTTATTCTTTAAATATTCTCAACAAAACTCCTAAATACCATCATGGGAAAGAACTGACTTGATTGTATTCTTTGAGCTGATATTATTTGAAAGGCCCCTACCTAGTTTCGTTTCAATGAATCAAGCGTACACATTCACTCTTAATATTTTTGTTTGCAGATCAACTCAAAGTCAGAGTCATAAAATAATTATTATTATTCTCCTCTGGAATCTTCATAGCCGGAGAATTGGGCTTGATCGATGTACTTTTGAAAGATGTTTGGCCGATGTGAATGGACATCCCGAACGCGCCTTCGAATGCCCGAGAAGTGCTCACTAAGTTCATCCCAGACGTCCAAGTCATCTGGGTCCTCGGGGCCCATAATACGACGATGACGTTTGACACGATGATTTAATTTGTCGTGAGTTTTCTCATACATTTCCAGATCACGATCTCCCAGCTCATCGTTTGGCACTGGATTTGGACGGCCTGGAAGCAAAAAAAATAATTAAATACTTTATTAGCACAAAATGTAGGCTTCCAACGAATCTAGTTTTAATTTTGTTAGAATTTTTTGTATTAAATTAGTTATTGTAATTAGTGGTAATTTCTGTTTTAACTGTAAAACTTTTCGAAAAAAACTCAAAACTTACCACTGACAAGTACACAAATCCACAAGAGGCAAAGGCAGGCGAGTGTTAACAGGGAAGTTTGCATGGTGCCCCGATTGTAATGATTAGTCTGCTACCCTCTGTTCTCCTTCCTTTGAATTGTGAATCAAAATAAAAAATATTTTGATTAAGTGAGCAGGAACAAGGCGTCAAAGTCGAAGTCGAAGCTCCGTTGAAAGAGCGTCCCAGTGACGGAGACGTAGAAGCCTAGTGGATGTTTGTCTCGTGTGTAATCACAATCACTCTACTGCACTGCAGGATGTAGATATTTCAAAATTGAATTACAATTAACAATGAGCAAATGTGCTAATAAAAGCACTTGTTTATACGATCTAAAATAAATAAAAACTGTATATAATAGTCAACATCTGCATTAGCAGTCACTAACTACACATAACTGACTTTGATTTGCAGCCAACTTGTGTGTTGAGCTCATTTGATTGCAATTTGCAGAGTTTAATTGGAATGGGCCTGGGGTGGGGAGATGCTGACTGTCTCTTCAGATAATAATAGTTTCAGAATGTACATTATATTATATACTGTAGTTGGTAGTAATAATTATTGTTAAGGCAAACACTTTCAGCAAATACTAGATTCTATACTACGATACATATATTAATTACGTTGCTTCATACTCAACTCCTTAATTAACTGCCTACTAAAATATATGTATTATTTGATCTCTGCACCCTTATTTGCTTAGCTTAGCTTAACTTTGCTTTAATAATTATTGTAAGCACTGCAATTTAAGACTAGAGTACAGACGTACCACCTACTACATATTATGCAGTAAAGTTGCTACTAGTAAAATGAATAACGAAGTAGGTAGGTAGGTAGGTAGACTTACTAGTTAGCTTTAAAAAATTAAAATTAAAATTACAGATTTACTGATACTGATACTATACACATATAAATGTCAAAGAACGGCAAACTAGCAACTGAGCTGATGGCTGAAATGAAAATGGTGAGACATTTTAAATTCCAATTTTTATTCGTTTTTCCCATGGAATACATAGTTACAATTTTTATTACACTCAGCAGTCAGTTGTCAGTTTGTCAGTTTCACAAAACAAATCACATCAGCACACAAAAATGTAGAAAGTGACAGAGTAGGCATATAATAGACATGCTCTAAAATACACACTAAAGTCTATGTCTATAATCAGGTTTTAAATTTTGAGCACAATTATAATTATTATGGTATAAACCTAAATCTGTGTAAGTACGTACAGCATAAACTTACTTTTAATAAAATAATACATTCAACATTTTATCAACTCGCTCTCTGCATTCTGTATCATGTTCATGATTTCCCTTTAGTTTTGGTTTTGGTGTTGACTTTGGCGTTTATAATGTTGAATGTTGAATGTGGGCCCATTTATTCATCAAAATCTGTTACAGTTGACGAATATAGCGACAAAAGACCTTTTTTTTACCACAGACAGACCTACTAAATACTACCAACAGTAACAATGGAATATGAATACAGTCAACATTGTCAGTCTTTACAGCTGCACTTTAGTAGAAAGTTTTGAATCGAAAAGCTACTAGTCGACTGAATGCCTAACAACTGCTGACCGACCGTCGGTGCTCCTTTACGTAAATGGTCACACAGGTCACACTGTCACACACACAAATTCACAAAATAGTAAGATTGAATGAAGTAAATAAAGATAAATAAGAATAAATTACTTTGACTTTAGTGGTACATAGTAGTGGGTATGGGAAGTCCTTGTCGTTATACCACCTAGGGGGATTACAATAAAAACAGTTTGCTTTGCATTACAATAGAAACTAGAAACATTGAGATTGATTGATTTATGTACATGCAACATGTTACATTAGTAAATAGTGATAGTTGAAAGTGTGTGTGACCAAACCAAACCAAAGCAAACCAACCTGCCTTAAAATAAAAATAAAACTTTAAAATTAATATACACTAAATTTAATTTTACTCTTTAATCTTGAATGCTCAAGAATGATAAGACACTAAACTTTGTTAGTTGTAAGTACTCAAGTTGCGAATGCCAGCATGTTAGCTGTCAGTAATAATTTCCTTACAAAACTTACAATCCTTATCATCAGGAAAAACATTCAACATTCAACATTGTATGAATCTATATCTATTGAATTGAATGGAAGTCAGCTCACTTTTTTGACCTGCTTTTACCGATAAACCGGAATTAAACTGATTATTGGCAAAAAACACGTTTCACATTTTTAAATCTCCATTTTTCACAGATCACACATAATATAATATCAAGTCAGCTGTTCTACAACTGATCTTGAAATTAGATCTTATTTCTTTCCTATCCTAAGTACACTTACCTACTAAAAACTATGCTAATTGTGTAATTGTACATAAAATGTGCTTGGTTTAGCGACTGATAAATTGAGATTCTATGAAAAGTGCCGAAATGCAAAATTTTAGTTTAGCAGAGTTTTACCGAAGCGAAGGTTAACAAAGGTTAATGTTGAATGTTAAGTATAATTATTTGAGTTATAATTGAGCAAATATTTAAAATAAATGTATGTATTTACATAGGTACTTTACCATTACCATTAGCTGTACTTTTCCCCCTCACAATGGGTAGCGACAGCCGACAGCAGCACACGATCCAGCACTTTGCGTGTGCACAAAATTCATTGTACGGAAATCTGTGGACACGTAATGTCAACTTGGAATTGCAGAGTAAATGCCATGTGTATGGGCTTTTAAATGGTCAATGGGACTGGGACTGGGACACTGTCAACTGTGACTGAAGTAGGGATGTGCAGATAGGAATTTTTTTTATTCACTTTTTTTTATTGAGTCGACTATATGAGAGCCAAAGCCAAAGGTTTTTGAGCTTCAGCTGTCACAGCACAGCACTATCAATGCTTATCGTTTAGTTGGCTTACAATTAGGATTACGTCCCCTCTGCACTCTCTGCACTGCAAGGAGATTAAAAAGTCAAGCAGATTAACGCACTTAACGTTGAGTCTCTCCAATGATTTTCAGCTTGATGAGGAGACTTGCGACCAGAAGAGTGAGATGAGGAGATACATTTAACAACAGAACAGATGAGATATCGCTGCAAAGTTTTTAGCAAAGCATCAGTGCAGTGCAGTGTTAGCATTCAGCAAATCATTCAAGTCAATAGCAAAAGTGGCTATTCATTCAACACAATGCATTGAAGTACCTACTTAACTACACTGGTTATGACTCTTGTAGGGTTTCAGTAGTGGAGCTCTGCACATTTGACTATACAGATATAGGGATCTTGAAAGGTATACATGGTGGTTCTACCGTTTTTTAAGAGTGCACTTCGCATTTTGCCATTTTAAAAAGTGTAATAGCAGTTTTATTGTTCATGTGCTGTTAGTGAACGTAGAAGCACTGCCATTATAAAAAAGGATAAATAGTAGTTTTACTATTCAAAATAGGTACATAAATAAAAGTTTTACTATTTAAAATAGGTGCATAAATAACAGTTTTACCAATTAAAATAGCCAGGTACATTAATAACAGTGTTACGTCTTTTATAAAAATAAGAGGTACCAGCATCCGCAGTTCAACCATTTGTAAAAGTATAAGCAGTAGTTTTAATGTTTTTTTAAAGTATAAATGACATTTTTTATAAACATTTTTTAAGAAGTATAAATAGCAATTTTACTATTTTTGAAAAATATCAATGTAATGTAGGTACCTATGTATGTAAGTACTTAGGTACTCCATAATAATTCTTCCATTTTTCATTTTGGTTCAGCTTTCCAGTTTCTGTAAAGTATGAATCGCAGTTTTACCATTTACAAAAGTTATAAATAGCAATTTCATTACTAAAAACAGGTGTAATTTCTATAGTTTTGCTGTTTTTGAAAAAGTGTTAAAGTGTTATGATACTCATTGTAAACAGGGAAACAGTTAATTTTTAGGACATCATAATGACATTAAGTGAACTCTGAACTTCAGTCAAAATGCTTTTAAAAGGGGAAGTGACTTACGCTACAGTGCCCAATGCTTCTTTACCGACGACAAAAATAATTTTGTTTAATTTTCTAGTAAAACAACAAAACTAAATCTAAATGTACACACCTACTTATATTACGACAGTTTCTGAACATTCTAACATCATATTTGCAAGGATCTTATAATATAGGCAATGTTTTTATAGAGGTGACGTTAAAATACGATAGCAGTCAGCTTTGTTGCCTTTGTTTAATAACTGCTTGTATCAGTATAAGGGTTGTATTGCATGTTATTTGTTGGTGATAATGCTAGCGTTATGATAGACATGTATGAGTCGGGCTATACTGCACTAATGTTCCCTTATATAATTTCAAAGGTGCCGTTATATGGGCAATGTACATAATGGGTAATAAATGTATTGATACATTTATGACAGGAAAAATTGTGCATAGGTCGTTCTGTGAGTATCACACTTACTAGCTTAGCTTTAAGGGAATGGGGAATTAAAATTCAAGATTCAAGTTGGTAAAGAGTTGAAGGTGTGCGAATTAAAATAGAGCAACTAAACCCGTTCTTTGTTTCCCTTTTGTATGCACACTACAAGTTTACGAGGTGTGTACGTATACATTGCTGTAGAGTGCAACTAGATATGCACACAGAAACTAGGTGTTAGGTATATGCAATGCAACTACATACCTACCTACCTATGCATGCAAATATATGTAGAATGCAGATTAAGAAATTTAATACAGCGTATCATATCAATCAATTCCTACTTCATAGAAATGTATACAATTCAAATTCATGGAGGATGGCGTTGATTTCATTACTTGGCGGCGTCGACACGTCAAAAAGAATATCAGATTTCTACCTCGAACTGGAATTTGTTGCTTTTGTTTACGTCAGTTTGCCATACTTTGTAAAATGAATTAAAGAATTGTAGAATGAATTTGATAGTGATACATTTTGCATTACTTTTTCATTTTACATACACGGTTTATATTGATCGTATATGCCTAAACAACTTTAAAAAAAATGAAAAACTTGGTACTTATAAGATGTATAGATAGCTACAAGATAAACTTACGTATGTACTCTGGGTCAGAATGAATTATTGAATAACTGAATGGTCTGTTGCTGGACCTTGGTTTTGGTTTGAACAGTAAAATGTTGAAAGTGGGAAAAGAAAATTATATTTTTGTTATTCTTACAATACTTTACATTACATCACTTTTTGCTACAAAAAATTTCCATACATTTCCATGCAGTCCAAATATGGTTGGCAATCCCATTATTTAATTCGCTACTGGAAATATCTCTTTTATGCTCAGCTAATCGGTTCAAAAAAGCTTGTTTTGTTTCTCCAACATATGTACATTTTTGGACAGCAAGCACATGCTATTTTGTAGATTCCTGAGCTAATGTTGTCCTGTTGGGGCTTGTCAGTAATAAGTAAAATAAGTCAGTAAACATTAAAATAACTTGGAACTGTTGTATATAGAGAAGCAACAAGCTTAGAGGTACTATGACAATAGTATTAGCACTGTATAAAGAAGTATATCACATTGATATACATACCAACAGGAAAGTATTGTTAGGAATTGATCAAAGGAGAGTGGATCAGAAATGCGATCCTCTACCCATAAGGAAAAGAAGAGCAAGGAAAGATATAGTGAAAGACACTTAACTGAAACTATATACATAAAGTTACAGTCATAAGGAAAGTCTTGGACACCTCTTAAGCAATGTATGTACACAGAAACGAATAGAGTTCCAGCAACTCTAGTATGTCGCAACTTATAACATACATACATACATAAATAAGAAAGTTAGTACCCAGAGTGTGATCATAAATGATGAGGATTTTTACCAGACCTACGTGCAACAACTGTTCACATGAAAATACGTACTTACTATAAATGTATAAATACTATACAACTGAAATAAAAAATTCGACCAGGTTCGTCAACATCAGAGTTATTGGGCTCTAGTCCTTGGACTTTATTTCTTTCATATTATCAGTCTCCCACATTTTACAGTAAAAATAGGACATCCTTTTTGGGTAATATAGTAAGTTGGACATCTTCCAAAAATGTATGGCCATAAAACCCGAATAGTAGCTCAGCGTGAGACACCAATTTCCAAACAAATAAATCAGCAGGATAGCTAAAGCACCGAATACGCATTTTTAATTACTAACACTGCTACTGCTGACACTTGGATTACTAGCTATTGTGGCATCACCAGTTTTAGCAGACTTGTTTGTATGTACATATTCAGTAAATCCTGCAATAAAGTGTGCGTGACATAAAACGAAAGGAGTTATATACTTTATTGGGTAGGTACTTAGGTATGCTGATTAAACCTGATCGTTTGCTGGTGTAAACATAATACCATTTTTAGAACTTTCTTGAGCCTCTTGAATTAGCGGGTCAAAAATGTATCCCTTCAGGAAGACCGTAGCTGAAAGATAATGATGAAGCAGCTCACTACGATCTCAATAACCTTTAATAAATTCAGTACAAAGTTATTAAGCCCTTGCGAACAGAACAATTCATACAATTTTGAGCTAATCCACCCAAATGTTCAGAAATATATAAAGGTAAAGAAAATAACGGACCAAAATTGCTCCGTGTGCAAAAAACTTACTGCAGTGTACATTGTGTTGTCAAAATGTACACAATTTCTCCCACTCAGGTCCCATTTCGAATTAAGGACCCAGTTGCTGATGCGCTCGAGCTAAATTTCAACAAACGACCACTAGTTAAGTCACACAACAGCAGTAATTCACATTTTATTCGTTCATAGATAATTTAATACGATCAATAAATGGTACCTGTTACCTGAATAGTATTGCAACCGAATAAATTCCCAACCTCCCGCTTTGCCTTGGCATTTGATAGCATTTCCAGGTTGCTTTGAAACTAAAAATTAGTTGATTCAAAAACAGGCATTATTCAACCATTAATTAGGTAAGAAATGAGTACTGTAAAAGGATCCCAGACGTGCACTTCTTCAATTAGCGACAGGTGAGCGTTTCCCGTTTACTACACTACGAAG
>JAQFZC010004146.1:0-16817 GCA_034695205.1 Dicyrtoma fusca | reverse complement strand
ATAATTTCTGCCCAGTAGCTGGGAATTTTCTTCTTAAATGCTTCATTTAGGATTTCTAATAGGTAGTTTTGTGCGTAATCATCCAAGTTCTTCCACACCTCGTTAGGTATACCGTCTGTTCCAGCCACCCTCTTGTTCGCTAGCTTCTTTTTCGCTGCCTTCATTTCAAACCCATTGATCTCCCTGTCTAAAGCCTCCGTGTTAAAGTCTTTGTCTTCATATTCTTCTAGCACCCTGGAATAATCGTCTTCCGTTGGTCCAAAAACTTCACTAAAGTGCTTTTCCCATTTTTCTGTTGCTATATTATTTGCGTTAAACGAGTATTTCCTATCCCTTATTGTATTGACCGCTTCCCAGAATTCTGTTGAATGTCTGCTTCTCAAGATTTTTACTTGTACAAGTTCGTAAAAGGATTTTTGCTTTCCTCTTCTCAGCTCTCTGTACCTCTTGTTCTCTTCTCTGTGTTTAGCCCAGTTATATTCTGTGCATGCTTCTGTTGATTTTCTCAGCAGGTGTAAATGATGCATTGCAAGTCGTTTGGCTTTACTGCATTCTGCGTCAAACCATTTTGGGCCGTAGTTGATTCTCTGTTGTTTTCTTTCCATCATTCCTGATTTTTCCGCCGCTTCATATATCAGTTTATTCAGCTGCTGGTATTTGTCACCTTCTTCTTCCGTCAAATTTTTTGATTTCATTTCAAGGTGGCTCTTAAAGACTGCGGCTTTTTCTTTGTTCCATCTAATTTGGTATCTGTTCTTTCCACTCTACTTGGCTTCTTTGTTTCTCGTTGACTTGTATATATGACTATAGAAGTGTGATCGGATTCGTTATTTTCGAGTGTTTTGAAGTCGCTGAAGTCATCTGCTATTTCTGCACCGCAAATGCATACGTCATTTACACTGCATCCATTTACTCCAATCGATGTCATTTCTCCATTTTCATCCGATTTGCTTCTTCCATTCATAATTATTAGCCCGTTCTGTTCAATGAGTTCTTTCAGTACTTCTCCTCTTTTGTTGCTCAGCTTGTCTTTTGATTTACGGGTCTGCATGAAGTTCAGTATTTTGTCTGTCTTGTTCCTATATTCTCCTATTCTTGCATTTAAATCTCCCATAATTAGTATTCTGCTTCTGCTGGTCGTTAGACATTCTGTTATAATTCTGCTCATCTCCTGGTTGAATTCTTGGGGAGGTGGTATGTACACAAAGCATATTTTCTTTCTTCTTGATTTTTCTTTAACTTCTACTGTAATTTGGAATCTGTCATAGTCAGTAATTTTACACAAATGTTCTATGCTCTTCTTGTAACGGAACAGGATTCCTCCACTTCTTCTTCCTACTGCTCCTACAGCTGGAATTGTCGTCATTTCGTAGTCCGAGTTTAAAATTTGTTTATTTACAGGTTTCTCTTCTGATACCTAGGTCTCCGTAAGACAAAAAATGTCCGCGTCTTCTTCTAAAACTTGCTTCAATTTAAAATTAGGATTTGTACATAATCCGTTGACATTCCAATACAGTATTCTATTGACACTTTTCTCCTTAATTTCTTCTTTTTGTTGTATGGGCCGGCCTCCGTCCTTTCCTCCACCCTGCATTGGATCGTCTTGTGCCGTCTGCTTTCGATTTCCATCTTTTTCGTTTGCTTGATCCTGCTTCATCTCGTTTCTTCTTTCTCTCCTCTGCTCAAATCTCTTTGAAGCTTCTTCCTTTGACAGATCCGGGTTAATGTTTATTCTGCCTCCTCTTCTGTTTTTGAGATTTTTCTTTGCTTTCATCACTGATTCTCTGTCACTCGCTTTATTGAAGCAGGCAAGTATTCGTCTCTCTTTGCCATTATTCTTTATTCCAATTCTTCCAATTAAGTCCAGTTCCGCCTTGACATTGCATTCTTGCAAGATTTTATCCACTTCTATCTTCAGATGCTCCGGAGTTTCTTTCTCTTCTTCTATTACTCCAGAGATAATAATGTTGTGCCTTCTGTGTATGTTCATTAGTCGGTCGTATATTTCCTTGCTTTTTCTCAGCTCTGCTTCCAAAAAATCGTTCTGTGTTTTGAGCTTTTTAATATCTTCTTCGTGCTTTTCTGAGGTTGTTTTCATTTCTTTCATCACTTGTAGCACTGTTTCTAGCTTCTTGGTATTAGCTACAAAGCCGGAGTCCATTTGATTGGATATAACTGTCATTTGTGCATTTTTGCATCCACATTTTTGTTTCCCTCCATTATCATTTTCTATAATTCTTCAACGCCGGTATTTCTCGATTCCGCCATTTCACCCGCCTTTTCGAATGTATTTTGTTTCTTGTTTCCGTCCTCCTCGTCACTTTCTTCTTCTTGCCTATTTCTCTTCATGTCACTGCCTTTTATTGGCGATCTCTCCACCGTCATCTGGTCTCGTTAGTAGTTGTCTGATGTGTAAAAACCTTCTCGATTCTGCTTCAGTTCCGTCCGTTTCTTTTAGTCAACAAAATTCGGAAAATGACTTCTATTTCTTCTTCTGCTGTAAGGTTGAACTCGTTCGTTTACAAATTCAGCTGCTTGTCCGGTAAACTCTTCTTTTCGTCCCTTTTTACTCCTTTTCTGATTTTCTACTTGTCACTGCTATTCGTCCGTGTAAATGTCAATTGTCCTCTGGCCTTGTCATTCTTCTTAGGAAGGATAGTAGGCGTTTCCGGGTTGCTTCCGTCTCGGTTGTAGGTTCAAGTACAGCTGCTCGTCCCGTTCTTCCTCTTGGTCGCTTTCTTTCTTCCTGCACCTTTCGTCAGTGTTCTGTCTATCGTCAGTTGCTGCCCGTTTTTATTCGTACTCAGAATTCAAAGAAAAAATACCATCGTCTGCAGTACTTTTGTTTTCAGTCATCAGTTACTTTAATTCTATAAGCATAATATTTCTGCTCTCATTTGCTTTATTTTTAGCGATAAAAACTTGCCTGATTATGTGCCCGGGCACTGACTTACTCCTTTGATTTACCAAAAACATTCTTAGGAATCAATATCCTCTGTCGGTCCGGGCATTTGCTTTCATTGTATTTCTGTGGTTTGTCATCAGTTGAGTGTTGGCCGTTTGTTTCTACTTTCCTCTCTTTTTTTATAGGCTGCTCACATAAAAGTACAGTCGGAGTAAAAAAGTAGTCCTCCTGTTGGCTGCTCTCTCCTTCTTACAGTCTGCTGCTCACTTTAACCGCCTCTTAGTTTTTCAGAACAGTACTCTTCTTTGAGATTTTACTTTTTCCTTCTTTTTCACTATTTTGATTCTTAAAAAAATAATCACTTTTCACTCTTTTTTCTTCTTTTTTAACTTGAAAAACGTCTTCTCCGTGAAAAACTGACCTAGTTTCTGGGTATCTTACTACCTTTGCAGCGTTTATCTGCTCGAAACTACTAAATTTCGCAGGAGCGTTAATAGTATGCTGCTGCTGTCTTAAGTCAGGTAGCTACTCCAAAGCTTTGATATAAAACATAAATAACGTTTGATTTGCATATTCTACAACTGAAAAGTTTCATAGAGTTGAGTTGAGTGATATTTATTAAGTATCAATTCAATTCAATACAAATGTACTGCTTTACAATGAAGGACACGCGCTTACTAAATACTAGAACGTACGAAACATAAAATTCAAAATTATAAGTTATAATCTAATCTGATGTCCATTTGGAAATCATAGCTACAACTTTATTTTTTTTAAGTTTCAAACTTTACATTTAATCATGTGTGTTAAGCAATAAGAATTCATAACTTGATTTTGGAACAAAATGCAGAAATTATCTTTTACATTTTCCAAGCTAGAAACCGTACAACCAGAGATTTTCAAGGGGTACCTAAAGTTGCAGTTTTGTACCTTTTGAAAGCCAAAAAATAACAAACATCAGCTTTGAATACCATCTATTGTGTACACTGTACCATCTTACAAATTTCTAGTTTGTATCTTTGAAAACAAATACGTTCTGTTGTATTTTACATTTATTAGGTTATTATTCGTATAAAAGAACTAATCGTTAGCAGGAATATATATAAAGCATTAGCTTTGCAATACCCGGGTGAATAAAATAAAACCAACTTTACTTTTGGAATTGGTAAGTAACGTTGGTTTTTGACAGAAGGAAGTTTATTCTTTTAAAAAGCCTCAAGCGTGGTGTTCGATTTTCTAAAAATGGTAAACACTTTTAAAAGCATCACAAAACGGTACATTATTTAATGGTTATGTTTTTGAAGTAACTTTGGTTGTTTGCATATACGGGGGGAGAGTAGCTTGTTCCATTGCTAGTAGAATGTATTCTTTTACATTGAATGGCGTAAACACAGATCATCAAGAAAAAGTGACCAAATGCTGAAGCTTGCACTGTTAAAAAATGCTTAACGTTCACGGGTTCATTGGTTTTCCTTTTATTAAAATGTTAATTGCAAAACGGCGTAACTGCAGGTGCAACAAAAGCAATCCAACAATATTTAAAAGACTTCACAACACCATGAATGCCTTTTGACTGCTTGTAAGAGTGCAGATACAAGTTTTATCTATATTCACAATTGTTGCTAATGTGTTTTGCTCTTTGCAAAAAGTGAAATACAACAATGTTTAGCATTTTTGAAAACAAGATAAAATCACCATTCAAAGAAAAGTGGTTGCAAAACTACGTTTTGCACAAATCAATAAAAGTAGTACATATGTGCATGAAGAACTTACGACGGTTTTGAATTGCAGCAAATGCATTTTGTAAATATT
The DNA here is from genome assembly GCA_034695205.1 of Dicyrtoma fusca. Taxonomy (NCBI): domain Eukaryota; kingdom Metazoa; phylum Arthropoda; class Collembola; order Symphypleona; family Dicyrtomidae; genus Dicyrtoma; species Dicyrtoma fusca. The sequence goes on along the minus strand of JAQFZC010004146.1, from coordinate 12,100 downwards.
AAACATCAGCTGTATTCCATAGTGTACTTACATTACGAGAAAACATTTCACTTAGGGTTGATGCTACATTTAAAAAATGTGGAGCCGCAAAAATACTGTATAGAACGTTTCAGTTTAAGTGTTCAGTTTCTGCTCATATAACAAATAAAACGTTTTATTTGCATCTGTTACAGTTGCAAAATGTCTGAACCATTATGTTTAATTTACAGGTTTTAAAACATATAATTTTAGCATATTAAAAAAATTATAAAAAGGTATTTTAAATTATTTGCTACTGGTGTAGTCTTAACGCCGCTAGATTTATTCTAATAATTGTTAACTACAATGTCAACCAGTTCGTTCATTCTCCATTTATTTGCAAACACTATGAGAGATCCACTGGTGTTACAAATATTTCGTAAACGTTAACGATACTTTCTTGCAATCGTTCATATGACGATTTTTAGTTTAAAAAAAGAAACCTAACAACATTTATTAAGTTTGGAAATTCCGTGAATGCTTTACAACTAGTTAAGAAAATGCAAATTACAAGTTTTACCTCTTTTAAAAATTCTACAGCCAGCTTTTACTGTCCCTCTACACAGTAGTGTATCTCCCTATACTAATTGTGTTAACCACTAAATACTCAGCATTCATAAAAACGAAAGCTGCTTCTGAGGTTCTACTTTATTTACATGTAGCTTTTTAGTGTTGATTATTTTAATTTTTTAAAAGGTAAGGGCCGATTTTCCCCATTTCCCAAAAGAGTCAAGCACTATTTGATCTCCAGTACGCTCTACGCAAACATTTAAAACGTATTGTGTTTAAAAAATTGTAAAACTTTCAGAAGCACAAGTCCAACTGTTGTTCGCATGTAACAGGTCACTATGTAAACTGCTATACACACTAGAAAGCAATTCATAATTTTACTGAATGGTGTCAAACCTATACAAAAAAGAAGTCAGAAATCTATTTATTACACTTTGTGCAAGTGCTAAACTTCTTGCGTTCACAATAGTTCATACATAATTTCCGATTCTGAGAATTACAATTCAGGAAAATGTTATCTACCTAAAATTTTCTTTACTATTTTTAAAACGTAATGCATCGGTTTTACTAATTCTAAATTGGAATGAGGACGTTTTGCACTTTTTAAACTGAATAAGAATAATGCTGACCTTTTTCTAAAAGTACATTATTGGAGTTTTACTATTTTGTTTCCTGCAAAGCTCTTTAAAACGGTTACTTTCTTTTTTACATATTTGTAATAATTATTGGGTGAAAAAGGTTTGTTATTAAGAAGGAACAAGAACAAAAACGTTTTCAACAAAAGATGAGGAAACAAGAGATGAGTAAATAAGACTAATTCAAGTTTTTGTTAAATAGGTGGGATTGTTATTGGTAGAATTTAATTTTTTTTTAAAAGCCTTGAGCATTGTATTTTCACTATTTAAACGTTAAGACACTTTGAGAAAGCAATAAAAACGGGTCGTCAACTATGTAACTGCTACATTTTTGAGTACTTCTTTTAGAAATTGTTATTTTACCAAATGCGAGCGATCTAAAAGAGGAGTTAGTAGGAGTTAGTGTTTTACATTTCGAAAACACACTGGTGGTGGTATTTTTTGACGTTTAATAAGGTGCCCGAAATATTACAGTATATAGCATGAAGACGTACAAAGACGATTATGACGACGAATTCCGTAAGGTCCAGCCTCCTTAGTCTCACCTAACGATTACTATAAGAGTGACCTGCCATGTAATACATGAATTGTGTCTTCTGGCTTGAGCCTCCACGCTTAAGCCTTAACGTCTACTCCTTCCGGCTTAAAGCCTAACCGCCTCGGCCTTCACACCAAAGAATTACTGCCAACGCGTTCCCGCCGGATCCTTCCCAGCTGAGCTCTACCTACTTAGCCTTCCCGCCTGAGCCTATCTAAATCTTCCCGCGTAAGCCTTTTGACCTGAGCCTTTTTGTTTGATACTTTTCGCCAGAGTCTCCCCGCATAAACCTTCTCTTGCAATACGTTAAAATGTGTAATAACGGGACGTTGTTTTACATTATGTGTCACAACCCCGATGTATTTTAAAAACCCGGGTTGCATATGCTCGTCTTTGTTGCATTGTGCATCGAATGAGCCTAAATTTGTGCCAATCGGTTGAGAAATGGCTAAGGAGCTCATTACATTAAGATTACACTATCAAAAACAGGCTCGTGTTTTACGTATTGTATACCAACCTCTAATTTGTTTGCCAAACGAGCTTTGCAATTCCCTCTTTGTTTAATGGCGCTTCTAATAAGACCAAAACTGTTTTATTTGGTTCACAAATGGCTGCGATACTCATTTACTTTTGACTCGGGGAAGCATGGTTTAGTAGTAGGATGCTTTAATCTTCTTAGCTGGTAAAATTACGTTTTGATTTTCACACTTTAAAATAGTAGATATTACATTTTTTGGTTTTTTAAATGTTTATTGTGACTGCATTTGAACGTTTAGCGTTTTTAAAAAATGAAAAGTTATTTCTCATATTTGTATTTTGTGTGATCTTAATGCCGCTCAATGTAGGTTTTTAATCTTGGTTAAGAATCATACTAAATGTTACGTTCAGGATTATGGGCTGCTTAAACGAAAAGGTACTACAGTACGAAATAAACTGCCGAGCCAGCAGTGTTGTATTCATACTCGTAAGAAAAATGACGTTTTACATTTTGTACAAACGTAGTATCACGGCTTGGCTACAGCTCCGTTGCTTTCATTTATTCTATCCTTAGATTACAAAACGTGCAAAAGCTGTGTAAAGGAAATAAAGGGCTATCCATAAGTTACGTTGTAACGCTTTTAGAAGAGTATTTTTGAAAAAACCCTAATATCTGAGGTCGATTTCAGTGACATATGATATTCGTTGACAAAAATCTTGGCCCTTTCCATTTTACCGAGGATAATTTATGCATAGTCCAATAATAGGTCTGCACTGTACCTCACACAAAGAGTGAGGTTTCGGTATAGACAGACTTGGTGAGGGATCAGAGAATTGTTGCCCCCCGTCGCCTTCCTGCAATTTTAGCGATATAAAGAATGGCACTATGTGTTTCAGCATGTTTAATTGGTCTTCTAATATCTCCTTGAAGGATATTAGGTTTGATTATTCAAAATTTAAAACAAGAAAATATTACGTTTTACAGATTTTTACGAGCTACGAAACCTTTCAAATCAGTCGAGTCCCGTAAAGAAAATCAACGAAACCTGTTAAAGGCTAATACAGTTGCATTATTTATATTACATGGCGTTAGGGCTCCCGAAAAGAATTTTTGCAATAATTTTGGCAGTTATAATAAAATGCTAAGATAAATCATACACTTTCCATATTTCCTTAATACAAAATACTGCAGATGCAATTTGGAATGTTTTCAAACAACGTTTTCTTATTTTTGCATGCCACCAGTTGTAAAGCTGTCTAACACAACGTGTGTTTAAATTTTTTACTCTGCAACCTGTCAAGCTTACATTTAGAAAACTTCAAAACCGTTTTATGTACATCTGTTGAAACTGCAAAATATCATGATCAGTATTTCCAATTTTAAGGATGTTATGCATTCTAATTAAGCGCGTCTTATGCAAGGGTATTTTATATTTTTTTTAATTTCACAAGTCAGATTCACGTGTTTTAAAGCTTCAAATCTAAAAAAGTGGCTCGCCGCTTTTAAAAAACAGAAACGAAATAAAACTACAGTTTTGAACTATGTCAAATATTATTGGATCGGGACCCTTTTAAAACTAAAATATGAGGATTTCAATTTACTAGAAGTAAGCAACGTCAAATTTTTACTTTTTAAAAGTTTAAAATTAATGAACTGATGTTTGGAAAAGTGTCAAAAATTGTATTATCTACTTATGTATCTACCGTACTAAGTCTGACAAATAGCATAACTACAGTCTTATAACCTGGTTGATGTTGTTCTTGTAACTTTGGGAATAATAAATTGTTTAAACTGTAACTTTAAAGGTGTCAAATATTGTACTATTTCTATCCTAAAATTGCAAAAAGTTGAAACTGCACTTTTCTAGTTTATTTACCAGTTAAATGATTTAGTAAAACTGACATTTTTCCATCAAACAAAACATTATACACAAGTACACAAAGCTTCCGGCAACGGGTGTTTCATTCTTTTACAAACGCGGTAGGTGCTGTTTTATAATTTTGTTAGTATAAAACGCTCTTATAGTGCGTTTAACCTGTGTAAACACGTGTAAAACCATATTTTCTACATTTTAGAAATGTGTTTTTCCAAGGTTTGCTCTTTTTAAATAGTGTAAAACCACGTTTTACATTCTTTTGGAATGTGTTGAGCCCCACTTTGAACTTCTTTAAAATGTGCAAAACCAAGTTTTGCACGTTTTAAATGGTGTAAAATCATGCTTTGCATTTCTTAAAAAGTGGTACAACGAAGTTTTGCACTTTCTAAGAATAAGTGAAAACATGTTTTGCACTTCTTAAAAATGTGAGAATAAGTGCTTTGCACTTTTTATATTGTGTGAAATGCAATTTGGTGGACGAATTGACTAGTAAATAGATGCGCACCATGTGATTTGACATTGTGTTAATAATACTTAAAATTAAAATTTTACCACAGGGGGACCACGTTTCGCTCGAAGAATTGCATGTTAAATTGCATAAGACATTTCAGTTTTCGATTTTCGAATAAACGTTTGAAAATCGCGCCACATATTCTGAGCGCGGCGCGCATTTTGCAATCAGCATATTACTCATTACGAAGTCCTTAGGAGTTGCTTAAATAGTTTTAGGCAAGATTTACTGAACACGCAATTACCATCGCGGAATCTTCCCTTGTTAGACAGCACTCTAAGTAAATATTTAAAACGTGTAAAAGCTACCAAAATACAAAGTTTTTTGAACCACGAATAAGGAGAAGAATTTAACCCTACAGTTGATAAAAACAAGTATTTTACATTGAACGGTGTCAAGCCTCTAAATAACAAAAACAAAAAAAACTATTTTTGCACTTTTAAAATGCTAAACTTTCATGCAGTGAGATCGAAGTTTTCCGTTTTGAAAATTACATCTACAAAGTGTCCTATCAGCAACGCCCATTTGTAGTATTACATATCCAATCCAAATGCACCCTTTTATCTTTCTAAAGTAGGAAAAATGACGTTTTTCTTATTAAAATTACGTGTAGTTTAATGTTGGCACTTTTTGAGATTGGAGCTCTAACCTTCTATATGTTTAGTACGTACAACGTAGTATGACAGCATCCATTGTCAATTGGCTATAAGCATTAAATTATTAGATATTACATTTTGCCGGCTTAATAAAGTTAGATATAGTTTAACTGAGTACTGAAATGTGGCATTTTAAAAAGTCACAGAATTTGATTTTAAGTTTCAATTTTGTGTAGTTTTATATAACGCCAGTCTAACTAAGAAACTAATCTGAAAGCATATACTTTAAGAGTCGACCAGCGCCGGCAAATAGCTAAAAACAATAATTACAAGCAAAGATGTGTTTAATAAGATTTAAAATTGTGACTGGCACTTTTTGAAAGTCGTAATTACGACGACTAGCAGTTAACTAGAAGTACACTAAAAAGTTTTGAAACATAACAAACCTTCATTGATTCCTTTTAACCGCTTAAGAAGGTGCAAACAGAAGCTATATCCTTTTTCAAAATATTAATAATGCGTTTTGCACTTTCAAAAAGTCAACTTCTGCAAGTATTTCATAGTTAGTTTATCTACTTACAAAAAGAACTTTCATGGTCGATCTTAGAATGTACACTACACCCTTGATAACTGTATTATCACAGTTTGGCCACAACTGTATAGCTTTCGTTTATTCTTCTTCGTAAAGTACAAAGTGCAAAAGTAGTGAAATAAATGTTGGTTGTCATCTACAAAAAGTTACGCTGAAGGGCGTCAATGTCATGGAATAGCAAATTGAGAAAATCATTTATTGCACTCTTTAAAAATGTAAAACTGTTTTGCCTTCATTTATGTTTTCCCATTTTAACAATAACAGCCTGAAAATGTCCTAACTCAGTTGCATTTAATATTTTGCAAATGTGAATACCTATACACTAGCACTAACAAATTGGCGTCATGACGTTTTGCACTTTTATAAAACTGAACAAGTGCCGACACTTTTCAAAATTGCAGCTGTGGCATTTTCCCATTTTGTAATGTACACACAAAGGTTTTTAACAAAACCGTAGGAAGGACATTATACAGCTCTTAGAATTCGAAAACAAGGCAGAATAATGGTTTAAAATTTTTGAAAAGTGCAAAACATTTTTTGTTTTTACTTTTTTACTTTGCTGATACTTAGCGCCATTCAATGCTATGCGATAACTATTTATGATACGGAGCTGACTTCTATTGCTTCATTAATTAGAATAGAGAATAAAAAAGGTGCTACAACTGCACTTGATACACTATTGGAAAGCCCTTGAAGAGTTGATGCAAAAACATGGTCTTTAAAAGGTCAGTAATTAAAAATAATACTTTAGTACCACCATTGATCTGAAATACTGTTGAGACAAAGTGCCATTTTAAAAATATAAAAATTAAATATTTGAAAAACATATGAAAGTTCGCTTAATTGTGCTTTACAGTTGAATAAGTTGCTAAAATACATCCATCATGTTTGTTGCGTACATGCCTGTAAATGTAAAGAGCATTTCTTTTCAGAACTGTATCAGGATGATTTTGTTTTGCTAGGAAAAAGAAAAAGTGAGAGCTGTGGCCATAAAACACTAGTTTTCAAAAGGCAAACACATTTTTATTTTTTTTTAATTCTAAATGATTATTTACAACGGTCGAAGTATTTAATTATTAGTACTAGTTTAAAAGCGTAAAGTGTCTTAACATGAGGTAACCCGAAAATCGGTGAGTTGTGCTACGCATCCAACACATGGGTTATTGTTATGCCAAAAATATAAATCACCTTGCACTCAATAGCAGAAACTATTGTTTTACATTGAATGGCGTTTACACTAAGCCCCAAATATAGTTAAAAAAACAAGTTTTGCACTTTTTTGTTACTGATAAACGCCCATGCAATATGTTCCAGTTTTGACAGCAACAACTTAAAAGTGTCGTAGCTGGCATACCATTGTAGTCTTAAAATGCTCAAATGTAACGTTTTTGTTTCACAAAATTGAAATTTTGACCTTTTCACCTTTTACAAAACGTTTAGTATGTTGAAACGTTTCCAGATTTAATAAACGACAAGCTTTTATCTTTGTAGTGGGTAGAACTACAGTTTGGTTTTCATGCTTTTAGAATATTAGACATTTTATTTTACAGTTCTATTTAAGATAAGTTATGAATGCATATGGACGTTTCGCATTTTCAAAAAGGGATAAAACTATTTTTTTCTCACATTCGTATTTTGTGTAACCTCAACGCTGCTTAGTAGATGCTAATACGTTTTGTCCACTTCATAATCCAAGTTTGATCTATCAAAAGGTCATTGGTACAACGTAAAAGGCACAAGGATACGAAGTAAACGGGTCTACTGTATTTGCATTCTTTACTAATTTGCTGTTTTGCTATTTTCAAAGCTATGTGATCACGGATGGCTACAGCTAGGTACACTACTTTTATTTATGCTACCCTTAGACTATAAAAAGTACAAAAGCCTTGAAAGGGAATAAGCTATCCACAAATTACCTTGGAACACTTCTTAAAGCGCATTTTAAGTCCTAACACTAATTTTTGAGGATCATTTCAAGGACGCACGGTAGTCTAAAATATTGCCGCCTCCCATTTTTGCGAAGTTATTTTATGCGTAGTCCATTGCTTTCAGTGGAAAAAAAGTGAATACGAGGTCGGAGAATAATTCCCCACTGTCGCATTTAGCATTCTTATCGATATATAGAAGAACAGTCTGGGTTCGAATTTGTTTGATTTTGTCGTTTTGCTTGTATTTCTTTTGGGAAATAAATTGTTACGATTATGAATTTAAACCAAGGACATAAAACGATTTACACATTTTTACGAACTAAGAAAAAATAATTTTTTAGGATAACTTTCTCGGAGTCAACGCTTTTTTAACACTGCCTGGTAAACTACATCAAATAACATAATTGTTATTGCGTGGCGTTAAGGCCAATAAAATATTAAATTCTGAAAGTAATTTTTGTATTTTAATTTTTTAATACAGCCTACACTTTCCATGTCCACAAATATATAGTATTTCAGCTTCAATTTCGAACAGTCTACCAGAATGTTTTTTAATTTTGCATACGTATGTACATATATATATTTGATCTTCATGAAAATTACAACTGCAACAAATCCCACCTGCAATCGCGTTTTGCACTTTTAAAATTTGCTAGTACAACGGCTATTAATAATTGGCAGTTGTTTATTTTGATTCAAACTACCCGACCCCGAGTGAGATTGGCATGTTAAAAATGTACTAATTAAATATTTTTATATATTCACTTATAAGGGTGTACAGCTGGAAGAATTACAAATAAATTGCAAATTGGTTGCCAATCGTACTTATGACTATTTGCAGCGTTAAACTAGTAAGACTTTCAAACTTTAAAAAGCCCTAAAAGAGAATTTAAATCGTTAAAAACTTTTTAATTATTTCATTTTTAGATTTGCGAATTCCAGCAACTATAGTACACAACTAAACACGAAACAACTTGAGCATTTACCTTAATAAAAACAAATATTTTACATTGAGCGGTGTCAAGACCATACAAATTACAAAATTAAAGAAAAAAGTATTGCGCTTTTTGAAATGGCAAAGCGTGTATGCTTTCATAGCTTTTCGTTTTCTGACAATCACAACTTAAAAACGAACTATCTGGAATTCCCATTTAAAGTTTTTAAAAGTTTAAATGGAACGCTATAGCTTTTTAACGTTGAGCAAAAGACGTTTTACCAATTTAAAAAGTGTTCTTTATAATGTTGACACTTTCCAGATCAGAAATATACGCTCAACCATTTTTAATAGGTACAGTTAATTCTTAGGTTCTTAGGTGTTTAAGCGTAAAATTGGAAGATATAAATTTTTGCAGGTTGAGTAAAGCTACATTTTGTATTTTAGCACTTAAGGTTACATTGTATTTTACAAAGGCGTTTTTGTTTTTATATGTATTTCTTTTTTGCGTGGTTTAACGCCGCTTAAGTTGTGCTACTAATTTTGCGAAATAACCCTATTTAGCGTTATTTGTTAGCTGTGTGAGGTTGAATACAACAAATGTATTTAGTTCGTGAATGGTCTGCTAGTAGATTTTAATATTTGTGCTTAGTTATAGAAAGAAAGCAAGAACACACCATATTCATACCATTTTATTTTGAACGATTTTATTTTCTTACTATCAATACTTACATATGTATTTATAAGAGTAACCAAGTAATGCATTTCAAAAAATGTTTACGCACTTTTATACACTACTAAACTCCCTTAATTTTGCTGCGCTTTCTCATTATTAAACCGTACTGCGGAATAGGTACGAATTTAAATAGTTTTAAATAAAAAATGTTGTTTTACCTTTTGATACTGTAAAATTTAAAAACTACGGCATAAAAAAACTGTTCAATATGGTTCCATAATTACATTTCATAAAATGTAAGCCTTGTTTTTTGCATCTGTTAAAACTACAAAATGCAAAAACTAAAGTTTGAGATTTCAAAAATCCCAGCAAATTCAACTGAGAGAAACGATTTGGGGAAAGTTTTGAAATGTGTAAAATATTTTGGATTGCGACGTTTCTAAAACTAACTAAAACTAAAACGTTTGAATTTTCACTTTTTCAAACGTTCGAAATATAAATGAACCAAAATTAATTATTGAAATTTTTGCAAATTAGGTCAGCTCAGATTAGTTCAGGTCGTGTTATGCACTTTTTAAAGGTGGATTAAATATTGTTGAGCACTTTTGGAAACTACAGATATGACGACTTACTTATTAGAAAAGTATACATTTAAGATTTTTCACTTTTTCAAATAATTTTAAAAAAACGGATTTTTTTGGTTTAACTTACCTTTAACCTATTTGGAACTGGAAAACCACCAAAACTGTGAAAGAAGGATTTACACAAGTTTTGCTTTTGTGAAGCAGATATTTTAAAGTGGTCAACACCAGAAATTAACATTTTCAAAACCGTCAAAACTGCAAAATTAACACTTTGAAAAAGGTCAAAACCGCAAATTAGCGTTTCAAAAAACATTAAAAACTAGTACCACACACTTTCAAAAACGGTTTAATTTGGAATTTAACAAAGTCACATTTTTGAAAAGGTCAAAAAATACTAAATAACATTTTGAAAAACATCAAAACATGAAATTAACAGTTTGAAAAACATTTAAAACTGTATTAATTACCGTTTGGAAAAGGTTAAATAATACAGCAGCATAAACACTAACTATCAAGAACTGTCAGAAAGAAGTTCAAGATGCAAAAAGACGTATCTGCAACGCTTTTACTGTGACACGGCTCTGTTCACTGTTGACTGCAGTGTTTCCGTCTGTATGCACTTTATAGAATCTACCTTCCGCCCAATTACGATTACGATTACGAAAGAAACTGTGATAAAAACTTTCTTGTTGGTTTCTACTTTGTTCACGTGTTATATTTCACCTTTCACGGTGACTGGTAACTAACGTCCTGTAGTTGTTCTTTTGCCTATTTTGCTTTCCTGCTAAATCTGTAATCCAAATCTAAACAAAGTATGGGCTACTAAATATAGTACCTTATTATCACAATAATCTGGCCAGATGCTCCCAAACTTGCTCAGTTCAAATAAACTAGTCAACTTGAAATGCTAATAAATGACTTTAGTTTAGTTTCCTTTCCTTTTTTCGTTGCTTAGTAGCCAAAGTTGTAGTAGAGTGTTGGACACGTGTGTGTGTCTGATTTGTGATAGCTAAATATGGTCTGTCAGAGTGTATTATGGAATTAAGATTAAAATAGTGGGCTCTAGGCTTTATCTCCTATTCAGTCCCGGTCACAGTGGAAAGGCGTAGTAAGCAAAAATCAATTTCAATGTTTTTCTGTACGAACTTTACCTTGCAATTTACTGGTTTTTGAAATTTTTGCAAATGCGATTGCGAAAAATTGTAAAACACCAGCCCTGGTTTACTAACCTAAAGATGATGCAAGGTTTAAAAATAATTTATATTGTCACTGAAGAAGCAAACCGAGGGATTTCTAATACATTTTTAATCCACAAATTAAATTCGTTTGCAGGAGGGCGGGCCATATTCACATGTTTTTGGAGTGGTGGAAAATGTTAAAAAATTAGTACAGCTTGTGGTGTACTTGGCAGTAATACAAGGAGCATCATAGCAATCTGCATCAAATCAGTGCAAACACGTTTTTATTATGTAACAGGTTAAATTAAGAAGCGTCCAGCTATTATAAGACACGATTTCACGATGTGTAAAATTAAACAAGTGGCCGTAAGAGCAGCCTAACTGTTCTAACTAACAAAATTAAAATTAGAAATTATTTCAAGCGACGTTGAACCTCGCAACATTTTTGGACACAGTAACTACAATACACTAAACGTATTTGATAAAAAAGTTCCATCAAGATTAGCCCATCATACTTTCTTACAGTTTTATTTACGTGTATTCAGGTACAGAGCGACTGCAGAATTTTGGTTACATAAATATTAATTTGGTTAGCATTGCAGTTACAAGAAAAGTCCGTCCCCAAAGGTTCATCTAGGAGGGATTTTTTTTATTGTGCTGTGTCCCAGGCGGTGGGAATCAGTATTGCAGCACTATAGTGCACATAATTATTAGGTATTTATCAAACTTATCTAAAAACGATAAAAAATAATCTACAGCTATGTACCTAAGTTTCTAGTACTTAAATGTTTTGGCATGATAAAACTGCGTCCCATTATTATTTTATTCGAAAGGATCCGTCTGTTCCATTTCTTTTTGTACAAGGCATCAGAAGCTCAATTACTGCAAATTGATACTTTTCAAAATGGCAAAGTACAGAATTTACAAGCTTTTGAAAAGGTACACAAACCTTATGAGTAGTAAACAGCGAGTCAGAAACGAGTGGATTGGAGAGGGACATGGCATAAATGAAGGCATGGCATAAATGAACGTCATTTATAGCTGCC
>JAQFZC010004145.1:0-16818 GCA_034695205.1 Dicyrtoma fusca | reverse complement strand
AGTAGTAAAACGGTTAGTTTGAATAATACGCGGGTCTCTATTAATGTGCGGGTCTCTAATTGTACGCGGGGGTCCGAAGGGCTGAATGGAATAGTGCGCGGGCGTTCTATTAGAGGATTTACGGTAATAATGTATACACAGGTGCATTAAGAAATTCAGATCTTGATACATTCTCTAATCGTTATTTAATAGATGACAGTGCCAAGCCTAAACATGCCGTCGTAACCTAAAATAATTTGTAAGGACGGACGGCATTCAACTCGATAAAAGACTCCATCGTGCCTCTCCACTTTCTCTGCGTGTTTTGTACGATTACTGAACACATTAATAATACAGTATACACACATGCGTGTTCCTACGGGTAACGAAAATTATACAATTAAAATTTGTAAAATTCAAAAGGTATACAAAAATTTAGTTTATTGTCATATTTAGTCCTTGGTCTTTGTTACTTGTACACCAATAAATAATTTAGGAACCGGCTTTTTTGGCTGTTGCGTTTCTTTCCCGTATCTATGGTTATGAATTCATGACTTAATGACCGTACTGAGTCACTGTAATGAGTCATTGCTTAGCAGTTTTAAAATATGAATTCCCCTTTTCTGCACATTCCGTTGCTTCTGGGTTGCTATAGCTGTACCTTTGGAAATTGCATAATGCACAGGATTTTAAAATGGTAGTTTAATAAGAAAGAATCAAAGGAGAGCTTTAATCATCATGATCATCTCATAATTTTGTTTAACTCAGGTATTTGTTTAATTATTTATGAACAAGTTAACTCACTCTTACGTAATTACAAAAGGTGTCCGTCCTAGACGTCAGTACAAGACTTGCGTCACTATGTTTGTATGCCGAAATAAGTCTTCTGAAGATACTTAAATTCTTACTTAAATGATCTACATAATATTATTGTGATCAAGCATTTATTTGCACAGTAGATGTGTACATTTTTTTAAACGATTTTGAATTTCAAGCACTACTACTTACTTACTTAGTTATTTACCTGTAAAGACTCTTTGAAGTTCTGAGGCGTTTCTACAGCGTCTCACGCTGATTATCGTATACATTGTAGACATGTTTTTAGTACACTTTTTGGAGTTGGAAATCAGAAAAAAATTAAAAATAGAAGTTATGTACTTTTAACAATAGGAAAAAAAATGAAAGGCATGGAAACTACTACTAGTGCGTACATATTTCTTAGAACACAGCTCGGCTATGGACGTAACGCTAAAGCTTATGGCAAGGGATTCCAATTTTCGATTAGAATTTACTTTTAGTATAGGTACCTACCACGATTATTTACTACCGATAGGCCTGCAATTGCCTCTTGCTTTTAATTATATGTAACGTGGGTATTTTGTGGTCATATTTCATTTCTATGCATACATAATTAACTACCTAGGTAGGGTTTACGGAGTACGAATTGTGGCTAGGTTCCAACTTCCAACCTACCTTCATACTTCCAAGTATGAAAATTACCTACTAATGGTAGTGGTTAGCTATACCTTAGCTACTTGAGGTACTTTTACTCTTGATTTTCTTTTACTGTGTTACTGTTACACAATTCCATCCCAGTGGTAAATACAAGGTTGTTTATTATTTATTTACAGTGCTAATTCAAAAGCGTCTCATTTTCTCCTTGTTGCATTAGTAGATCTGCCATTAGGTGAATGAACTTGCTTAGATCGTCGGTTTTGGAAGCCCGGATACCGGATTCAAACCGACGTTGCGTGTTTAGCAAGCAAAGCAAAGCTATACATATTCGGGGACGAATATACATAGTGCATCCACCAGTGCAATGTTTTAGTCTCTGCGGCTACAAACAGTACAAATGCTCACCGCACAGCCTACTTAGGGAATTAGGTTGCCATTAAAATTGCACGCGCTGTACAGTGCAAACATAGAACATGGTCGATGCCATGCGTCTAGTAGACTGAGATAATGATAAGGATTTTTGCAGGTGAATGCATAGAGTGTACGGTAATAAGTTTCATGTTGGGTAAGATCAAGAACTGCCTGGTTTCCAAGCATGAAATTTTCCCTTTCTTGTTAGGTAGTACCTACACAGAACTCACTATCAGTCTGGCTCATGTATCTTGTTAAAATAATGTGTGTGTGTGCCCACTGATATCGTGTTTTTATGGAACATACATCGCTTCGCATGGTATACAAGCCTAACTATGTATTTCCAATGACTTAATTACACTGATAAATACCTATAACCTATAAATATTGATATTTGAATTGCTCTTATCTTACTTTTTACGAGAATTGCGCCTATTTCTGGTGGAATAATAAATAGCTTGAAACAACACCAGCGGCAGCTGCTAACCAGTACATCACCAGTACTACAAGTAATTAATTCTTAAAAACTGTAGCTTCTTAAATCCGGAATCTGTTCAAATATATTTCAAAATTTGTCATTTTTGACACGAATACATATTATATGTATATACATATTGCCATGCTGGTGCTTCTGTATAAAATCTATTAGGAAATAATACCTGTTGGCTCTTTGTTGTTTTAAACCACAAGAAGGGCTTGCCTTCTTTCGGCTTCACTTAATTCTCCTCGACTTGTTTAAATAGTGCAGGGCTGATAGGCAGACAAAAGACAAACATTAGTAAAAGTAATATGTATATTTTCTCCCATACTTGAGCTGTATGTAGGTATAGATACATAGGTACTATATACTTCCAATTCCCATTTCTTTCAGGTTCTAAATAGAGAGAAAAAGTGCATACCTACCTACTGAAAGTATATGTATGTGTATACCTACATTAAAACCAGCCTAGACTCGCAGACTGTCTGTAGGACTTGTATCACTACCGTAATTATAATCGCACTCACAGTAAACTACAGCCAAGGAGAGCATAGCAGACATCAAGTTTCGTTTATCCTCGTATAATTTCGCTCTTGGCTTTGGCACTGCACTGGCACGACGTTGGCCCTAATAATGGGCCATTGACATGCTACAGCAGTACAAATGTTTGAAATGGAAGTGCTACACGAACTAGCACGTCCATGGCTATGTATGTAAGTAAATATCCAC
Organism: Dicyrtoma fusca; assembly: GCA_034695205.1. Lineage (NCBI taxonomy): Eukaryota > Metazoa > Arthropoda > Collembola > Symphypleona > Dicyrtomidae > Dicyrtoma > Dicyrtoma fusca. The sequence continues at coordinate 13,766 of JAQFZC010004145.1, read as the reverse complement.
ATATTTCCCATGGCATTCGATTTGATCTCAATTCCCTTACTACATATGTCTGCGAGTACTACATAAAATTACCTCTGTCGAGACTGTGAAGCACTGTGCTTGAAATTCGCAACTTTTTTTAACACAGATATACATATAGTACATAGTTATAGTAGGTATGTATGCACATTTGAGTACCTACGCAGACCTCTCATCCATATATTATTTGGGAATTGGAGCTCTACCGCAAAAGAAAATGTGTATCTCGGATAAATACTTAAGTCTAGCTCTTTCTTGTAGGTTTATTATGTACTAGCGCTCAGCGTGCGTTTGGCGTTTTACGTTACAGAAATTTAATAGGATTTGTGCTCATGTCAAAGCTAGACGAAGGATGGGAGAAAAGATTGCATTATTTATATTACATCTGCGAGAGTGAAGTGAGTGAATGGCTTTGGATACACATACACACACATGTACATACAGCCGAGGCATGTCTGGCTATGGCTCTGGCTCTGGCTCTGGGCTTGAGATGTATTTGTATATATCTATTGGGCTTTGTACGAAGCCAAGTACCTATGTATGTTTTGAATTGCAAAAGTAAGTCAAGAGTTGAACGACCCAGCGTCAGAGCCAGCAGTTCTAACTACCTATACCACTACCAGAACCCATGTAATTTCCGTTTGCAATTCTCCCAGCTCCCGTACCTTGGAGATTTCGCACATAATATGGCAAGTGTGTGTGTGCCAAAGTATAATAGCAGGAAAGAGAGTCGTGCCTCAGATATACTCTTTTGCGTAGAGTAGGTTAGGGTTTATTTTTCCTGGGGCATTTATACGCTACATGTGCACCGGTATTTAATTCAATTTTTTTATAGTGTGGACTGCATATGTACATCTATCTCATCTATGTAAGGTATGTAAGGTATATACATATTGGCGCAAAGGTAGGAGCGTGTCTGGGATCTATCTATCTACCTGCAGCTCATCTAAAAGATACTTAGTTAATATTTAGATGTGCTCTCGTTTCTCTACCTCTTATGAATGAGTGGGTATGTCACATTGTATAGTTTTGCATCGATATCGATAGCGTAAGGGCATTTCACTTATTATATTGCAGAAAACAAGACATCTTTTAGAGATGTACATACCGTACATATATGCATAGTGTATTGATTTTTTTGAACACGTGCAGATAAAGATATCTTGAGCATTTCTGTAGAACTGTAGACGTATTGGTCATTTTTGGGTCTTTTAAAAACTTTTATTTTTATCACATTTTTCACATGTAGAAAAGGCTTTCAGGCTGTTTTGTGCTCTTTGAAACCACGTTTTGTTCATTGTTTTGCACTTTTTGTAGCGGCATTTTCAGCATATGTGTTGATAGTTTGTGAAAACGTCATGGACATTTTTTGCACTTTTTGAAAACTTAAATAGACCGTGCTTTGGGCTTTTTTAAAGCTTTTTGTTTTACAGCATACACGTTATAAATACGCGTTTATTACTTTGTTTGGCTTTTGCAAGCGTATGTAATATAGTTTAGATTTACTTCAACCACCCACCATAGCCCAAATTGCATGACGTGCTTTTTGCAATGTTCCCTGGATATAATGTAGCACGGGCAGGGCTTTGAGTGGAAGAGTGTACCTGACGCAACAAATATTGAGGTGGTTAGGTTCAGAATGGTTTCGCTTGCCTGCACTTTTGTAGGCACTTAAGTAGGCAGTTTCGCATTAACTTGCGCTGGTTAGTACTCGTGTTTATAAGGGAAATTTTGTATCACAAGTACGTATTCCTTGGTCTTATGGTGTATTTAGACCTCTAAGATTTGGAATTGGAATTCGATTTGATTCGGATTTGGCGTGAGATTTCGCAAATATACGTAGGATTTCAATTTGGATTCCGATTTCGATACTGATTCCTGAACTGTTCGCTTGCGGAGCACTGAGGTTTTCCATCAAGTTCACTGATTTTTTTTGAACAATAGTGTATTTACCGTATTATCTTAAATTTCAGTACCGTGTGGAATGGCTAGAGCTGTTGTATTAAATTAGCAGATTTTCAAAAATAATTCAATCAATTCTGTATGAGAATGCGTTAGGTTTTATTTATAAAGATACTAAAACGTGGGTTTTCATTAATTAGTCAATTGTACAATATTCATTGAAATTACAATTCACTGTAATTCGCTACTTTCATACAAGTGCAAGGCTTTTTCAGTCTTTTCGCTTCCCTCTATACGCCCTCTGACTAGTCTATTTTTCTCTTTCACTGAATTAGCTATCTGCCCAGCCACACTAGTTAGTCATAATACACTAGCTATCATATTATTCATTGAAAAATCAGAACAAATTAGGAAAGCAAACAATGAAAGAAATAAACAAAATTCCTTTATAAAAAATTATAATAAAAACATCATAATATTATTTGAAGTCATGGCGTCCTTAACATTCCATACTTCACGTATACAACGTATACTTGTGACACGAAATTTCCCTCATTGATGGTGAGCCCGAATTTTGAATGTAGCATTTCTAGAAAATATTATAAGTACACTACTACGTTAATACTTTGTAATACCTACGCTACTTATGTGAACTGGATGGATGGTAGTGTTGTGCAATAGGTACATTATAAACTTTGACTGGTACTGGGAAAGTAAAACGTATAGATATTTGTCTAGTTGCCTAGGAACTTAGAATTGAAGTTGGTTCAGGTTTTGACGTTGGCGTCGACTGACACACTTTGACTGGGTTCATTCTGTCTCGCTTGACTGGCTGGGTTATAGGCTTGATTCTTTGCTAGTTTTAGAAGTTTTTTGATTCTGTGTTAGGAGATTTATTCAACGTTGGCAGTTTTGCTTTTACTGAGATTTCGTCAGATGCAATATACAGCTCATTTGAAAAGACTTGTGTACCGTCGCAACACCCATGGAAAAACACGCTACATGATTCTTTCGTTAAACTTGCACTGGGACTAGGATATGGGAAGTTGGAAGCAATTTGGAATATTAAATGGATATACTGGTATATTTATATGCACAGCCCTTTCGTCGCTGTCGTTTGCATCATATTTTTATGCGCACCTATATGCATTGTGCATTGCATTGGTTTGGTATGGAAATTAAATGGGAACTTGCTTCCCAGAAGAGATGTTAAATGGATGAATAGCATATTATTCCATTTATAATCTGCCTTAACCTGTACTGTAATTTTATTGCATCGTACGATAATCTACACAGACCACTTTAACTTATGCAAAAGCACGGGTGCGTATTACAAACGATCATTGATAATTCGGTATAAGGATAACATGCCAATCAAAAAATATCCTTGGACAAGATCATCAATCCTCAATTTGAATAAAATAACCTCAGTCACTATCTATATGCGTAAGCGATACGAGGGTAGAAAAAACAAGCTGCCAAAAATGATGAAAATCAGGAGTGCACTTAATGCCTATTGAACCAAATTGCATTCTTATGTTAGGTTTACCATTATACTTTAATTAACAAACACAATCGCAGAAAGCACTGTACATATATATGTCATTAATGTATTACAACTTAATCTTCCTGCAGATTTGACTAGTTTCAGAGTGCTCAAATATACGATGTTTTCTACATCAATTTTAAAAACTGTTTTAATTTAGCAAATACCTACATGCAAAAACTCTGGTTTGTTAAAATAGCTTATTTAGAGCACTAGTCATTTTAAAACATTTTTAAAATTGGCATAACTTTTTACGACCACAACTTGTTCGAGTTATCTTGATTTTGCCTTGTAGAAAATCGAATTCTGCATTTTTAGTAAAGGACGAAGCTTAATTTTATACCATTTTATTTTGACGTAACAGCCCTCGCGTGGGGAAATCGTTCGCTGTGAACAGAATTTTTGGTTTGGTGGAAACGGACAATTCAAATTAAAGCGGTTTCCTGCCACAACAATAACGCCTGACAAGAGTTAATTAAAAACATTTTCTAGGAGGCTTTTTAACGTAGCTTGTATTACCCCTAGGTCCCTTATTTAAATTACTGTATTTAAGTAATACTGCATTCATTAAGAGACTCAGATCTGATATTTTGTAATTAAAGTTTGTATTCTTTGTATAGCTGCACTTTTATAAGCTGCTCAAAATTAATTTACGATAAAGTATAGCAACGAACTTGAAGCATTAGGATACAGAACTATTTTCTTGAGCTACCTAGATCTGTTTGAGCCAAAATTGCATTAGAGCTATTATGCAATTTGTATAATCTTAGTACTTTTGCACCCAAGTCAATCGATGCCTGCATTATTGTATGTACTTCTGGAGAAAAGAATCTATCAATATTGTCTTAATACACCTTTGCTGTAGCCTTGTGTGTTCGGTATATATAAACTAGTATAAGTGACTTGACCACGGTCATTAGATTTAATTTTGGAAGGTCGTTTAATGAAAGCAGTTGCATTGACTGACTACGTTTATCTTCCTATCTTTAGAAATACACAGTAGTTGTATTTCGAATCGATCACAATGAAGTTGGAAGTACGGGGGAATCAAGGAATACTTAATTTTCATCACTAATTTCCATTGGTTGGTCAAAAAGCAACGTGTCTCAAGTCTATTAGCTTTCTAAACTACATAAATACAAAATGTGGCTAAGAATCCCGGAGAACTTTCCATAGGTTAGCCGTATATTATAGATGAACTTGGGGCACTTCGCATTTAGGTACGTTGACGGTTTCGACTATGACACGTGAATAATGACGTACATTTTGGGAACTAATGGAAAGTCTAAGCAGCTTTGTCCAGTTTCGAATTCAAAGCAAACCTACTACAAGTTAAGAAAGAAATAAAAAAAGAAAAGAAAAAAAAAATCATTAATGCAATTAAAATAATAACATTTTCGTGTTTGCCTTAACAGTTTTTTCTATTTAAATATACAGTTTATCATTTTTATATTAATTTGTGTCGTGTGATGGTGGTCCCGATTATACTTTTACCGATTAAAATTGCGGTTGAAGTTTGCAACAGTTGAGTGCAGTTAAATTCGTGGAATGTAATTCCATAAATCTTTTTTTGAGGGAGCTGAGTTATCCAGTGCTTGTGTGAGTTTATCAGTATTTGAGGGTTTCATAAGTTGACATCCGGTAATATTTTGAAATTGAAGTTTGCGACATGCGATAATGATGTAAGTCTAGATACCTGTCTAAATAAATGTGTGAAAATTTCAGGAAGGCTAATTTCTGTCTAGCCAACCAGTCACTACCTGTATAATTAAGATTCGTTCTCCATATTTTGTAAGATCAAAGTTGTCGCTCAAAGTACAAACTAAACTTATTGTTAGCATCAATTTTTAAAGTAGTAGTTTACAGTATTAATAAAGCAAATAAGAAACTCAGCAAATGCGTAAAGTACAGCAAAGTTCGTTAGTGTAATTAGTTTTTCACGTATAAAAGGTAGCATAGTGTGAGAAAGGGTACTTTTCTCTGCCAGGATTTCTTGGAAAGACCTACGTTGTACTCTGCGTAAATTAAGTGCTCACTTTTTAGTCCAAATTGTTCTTATTGATTCGATTAGTGAAAGCATAATCACGTTTCCGGTTCAAATTCGAAACACAAGCAGGAATTAAGTACTTAAAAGAAATATGCTGGGGAATCGCTCAAGAATTGTCACGTTGCTGTGCATAATATTAACCTTTGCTTTGACGGATAAATTACTTATGCATAGAAGAAACTTGGCTGGACTTGAAGCACTTATCAGTCAAATGCTGCTAACAATGTTAAGTAAGCTAATACATAGTACTAAATCTTATTTTGCATATATTGTGTTGATTTTTGCCAAGTTTTATTTGAACTTGTTCGATAATACATGCTGTACTTCAGTAGCAAACACAAATTTTACCTTTCAAAACTATATTTTTCGAAATCCCAAAAAGCGTAACCAAAGTATAGAAACCTATGTAGCCTAACTAATCGGAAAACCCTCCTGCAATCACAGGTGTAACCAAGAACAATAATTTCTAATATATTGCTCTTATTACTATTACTGCTCTTTTCTCCGGAACTAATATAGGTAAGGTACCTATCTATCGTAAATTCTCTTTTACTAATACGCGGGTCTCTAATTGTACGCGGGGATACGAGGGCCTGAATGGAATAATGCGCGGGTCTCCAATAATACGCGGGTCTCTAACAGTACGCGGGTCAGCGGAAGTATTTTCAGTGTTTAAGTGTACAGAAATTAGTGTAAACCTAACTTTTTAGCCACTGAATAGCTTCAATTAAATGACACATACTTTTAAGTCGCTTAAAAGTGTCAAAATTCTTGTTTTTAGACTGTTTATTTCAACTAAATTCAGAGTAGTAAAACGGTTAGTTTGAATAATACGCGGGTCTCTATTAATACGCCGGTCTCTAATTATACGCGGGGGTCGGAGGAGCTGAATGGTATTGTGTGCGGGCGTTCAATTAGAGAATTTAGGGTAGGTAAGTGAAAAGAAATATTCATGAAACTTTGCCACCTGAATCATCAGACTTGTGTCATAATAAACGCAAATAATAATCCGGATATTTTTCATGCTTATGGAACTTGGGGAAACATTTCCTATGTGGGCATTGACTACTTTTACACGCTCATTTGAATACCGTACCTTGCGTTGGTGGAATCTTCGGCCAGATGATCCTGGTATTGGCTTAGGTATATCTGTAAATACTTTTAAGAAAGGTATCTGTAATCACATTGTACAGTGTAGAAACAGTGACAGTAATATATGTTCTTTTACCCTCCCTGACCCATGTATATTTTCCCACTAAACTATAGGATAATGATTGGAACGATCCTTGACTGTATTGAATTATCAAATTATTTCATATGTACTATAGTATCCGTTATTGCAAAACAATGATATGCACTGTATAACCTGATCATCATCATAATAATAAAATTCAAATGATGCTTTTTTTGGTGTAACTCCTGGGTATCACCCTCCCTCCAGTTGCCAGTTGCTATTGTTCTGCCCCACACAACCAATAATGTATTCTAAAGTTCAAATATGCTGTTTAATTTGCAAACTTACTTTACTGTTACAATTACAAATAATAAACACACAGACGATTGCCAACGCTAACCAACGTTTTTGTTTGTTTTCTTCAACATAATAATAAAATCCAAATGATGCTTTTTATAGTGTCCCATCTGGGTTTCACCTTTCACCGGCATTACTGATTTTAACTTCGTTACTTTTTAGTGAGTTTTAAACAGACTCTTTGAAGTATTTAATCTGACAAAGGAGTACACAAATCACATTATGTGATCAGGTAGCTTTTGCCTAAATCGAGACAGAAATCGTTTTTCCTTACCACGCTTGAGACAAAAAAACAAATAAACTAAAAATTCGGTGTCTTAGAAATCCTATCACTAAGTATCTCCGTCCGTAGGACGGGCCCCTTACTTGTACTCTAATAAAGTTGAATAAATAAATAAATAAATAAATTGGCGGCGAATCGCCCGGGGGTTAAATGTCCACCAGCATATAATTAACGTCTTACAGCCCAATTTAGAAAATCAGAAACATTTTATGTATTGGTTTGAATTCGTACAGTGATAATCGGTATTACGCGTTGTAAAATAGTAGATGTTATGGATGAAACAGCACCGTCGAATAGGTCCAGATCTTGCTGAAAAGCATTGCGACGTAAGTCCAGCGTCCCCTTAGTGTTATTTATGTAAGTTACAACAAGTTTCACTTTAAATATGAATGTATGTAAAAGTGTAAATGCCTGTTTAACACTTTTCAAAAATAGAAAAACGTGTACTAGCAGTTTTTCAGAAGAAGGACAACTACAGTATTTGATCTATTAGACACCGGGGAAACTATTAAAAAAAACACGAAACTGGAACTGGAAAGTATTAGAGGAGCTCCGGTTACTATTTGAGCCCGTTGTTTATTAACAAAATCCAAAAATAAATTATTATTATTATTAAATAGGACGGTTTTGAGTATCTACGACAATGCTTAACCCGCTCGACACTGGGAAAGAATGCTTTTTCAAAAAGTATTAGTCTACAAATTTACTTTTTTCATTAAGGTCAAAATTAGGAACAAACATTTTCAAAATGTTCAAAACTGGTAATGAGCACTTTCAAAAACGTTAACACTTAAAATTAACATTTTAAAAAGGGGAGGGGGGAACTAGAAACCAACAAATCCAAAAAGATCCAAATAAGAAATTACCAATTTCAACAGAGTTTAAAACTTGACACATTATCGTGTCAAAAAGGTTAATTGGTATGATTCTTCCTATTTCATCCGTTTACCCTTTCGCACTGGAAACTATAGTACAAATAATCAAGTGGCGAATGCTGAGATAGGAAAATAATAATACTTTCCCCGGAAACTATTAAATAGTCTGGGTTTTAGACTCAGTAAATATTTGAGCCCCAGAAACAATTGAGCCCCGGTGTCTAAAAGCTCAAATACGGTATTTACACTTTTGTAAAAGAGTGAAAATGTGCTATTTACAGTGTTTAGAGAGGTATAACTATAAGTGCTATTTGCATTTATTTCAAAGATGCGTAACAAGCCATCTAAACTCTAAACGTTTTGAAAAGTACTATAGTTAACTTTTTAAAACGGTCTAAAAATGCTATTTACAGTTTTGAAAAGGCCCACAAGTACTATATGCACTTTTAAAAAGGCCTAAGAGTGCTATTTACACTTTTTTAAAAGGTCTAAGAGTGTCATTTGCACTTTTAAAAAGGCCTAAAAATGCTATGTGCACTTTTTTGAAAGGTCTAAGAGTGCTATTTACACTTTTTAAAAAGGTCTAAGAGGTATATGCACTTTTAAAAAGGCCTAAGAGTGCTATTTACACTTTTTTAAAAGGTCTAAGAGTGTCATTTGCACTTTTAAAAAGGCCTAAAAATGCTATGTGCACTTTTTTGAAAGGTCTAAGAGTGCTATTTACACTTTTTAAAAAGGTCTAAGAGTGTCATTTGCACTTTTTTAAAATGCCTAAAAGTGCTATTTACGCTTTTTAAAACGGTCTAAAAATGCTATTTACAGTTTTTAAAAGGTGTACAAGTGGTATTTACACTTTTTAAATGACCTAAGAGTGCTATTTACACTTTTAAAAAGGCCTAAAGATGCTATTTACACTTTTTTAGAAGTCCTAAAAAGTGCTATTTACTCCTTTTAAAAACCGTTTAAAAATAAAAAGCCAATGCCAAAACCGTGCATAGTTAGACTTAAGTCCCCAAAAAAATTAAGCAGCTTAGGACCTGGGTTTAACTCCTCCATGCTACTTCACTAATGCTTTCATTGCTTTAATAATTTCTTTGAAAAGATGAAATGACTTGATTTTCATCCATGGACCGTACATATGTGTAATTAACGTGAAAATGTGATTCTGTATTATCCCTGTGAAAGGACTTGAGGAGTATATAGTTACGCGGTGGCTGGAAGCTATGATAAGGAATGCAGTACGAAAGTACGATTGGATTTTAATGACTTTAATGACAGCCAATGAGTGACTTCTTGAGCCTTGAGCACTACTATACTGGAGCAAGCAACCGTGAAGAGCCAAGGGCCCATCGTATCTCCTCGTTCTACATACATGAAGGGATGAGACTTGCGATAAGAAGAATATTACTTTGTCAGCCTATCTATCATCTATTCCAAATATCTGTAAAGACAAAGCTCAAAAGTCCAATTTTTCCCCACAAACAACAATTTCCTTCTTCTGTCTGTATGTATTATGAGATGTGTTTTTAGATGTAATGTCAGAAACAAAATCCAATCTTTACTAATCAGTGTCATAACAAACTCTCGTCGAAACGACCGTAATCCGCACCGAATCTTCCCCATTCTACTTAATTGTGTTGTAACGTTGTAAGTAATAACATTTTGCCTTTTTTACTTGAAGAAAAATACTGCCGCACACACGTGATTACCTCATTTAATGATGATGGACTTACAAATCTGGTGTACTATGTACATTATTTATGTGAACAAATGATCGGTAGGTTGATCCAGTATTTTGATTACTAAATTACTAATGCCTGCTCTCCTCTGATAGTTTTTTCTCCAGTATGTCCGTGTATGTATATCTTGTTATTGTTGACGTTACATGATCTCTATTTATTTTTTGGCACAAAAAAAGATTGTGAGTGCCTTTTGATCATCTAGTTTTCTAGATTAAATTTGAAAAATACGAAAACAAGTTGCATCGTTGCATGTTTTCTTAATTAAAATGTTTTCTTTTGATAACATCTCTCTTTCCAAATGATACTAAGATACTAGCACTAGCACTATACTAGTTTGTGAACTATTGTTTACACTGTGTCATCACCGTAGTTATTGTTTTTTGTGAGTTGTGAAATTCCGGGCTGCTAACTTGCTAACTTATATCATTATAGTTATGGTAAGAAATAAAAAATAAAGAAGGTCAAGTTAAAATTGTCTGTCTTGACTTCATCAGACCCTTTTGTATGTCACTATCAACCCTACTGCTAATGGTCCCTTATAGAATATCCAGGAATTGGAAAAATACCCAAGAAAATAGCTTCTAGAATTTTGTGTGTGTTAATGAAAGCAAATGACGAAGGGCAAATAAGCTACTTAATCGAGTGTAATTAATTACAGCGATTGATCTCATGTAGTTCTTTCTCTGTTTTCCTTTATAATCTAGCTTTTCCATAGAACACAATGTACACTTTTTTCTGCTAACACAATATTACGTAGTACATAGGTCTGTTCAGTTCCTCTATAGCAGTAGTGCCAGTTCTGTAACAAAAACTATCAACTAACAACTTACCTAAGTACTTACTTCACTATTTACCTTTTTATTATGTATCGTTATTTTTAATTTTAATTTGTATCGAGGAAACTCACGGTATAAAAAATCTCAAGAAGAATAAAAATGCAAATCCGAAACCGATCATTTTTAATACCGACAAATCAAAATACAGACTGCACAGCTAAAATACATAGTATTCTTGAACCTTAACTTGCACCGTATCGATTCAAAATCGGAATTCCATCGAACTATTATTATTGGTGGCCTGACAGTTCACTACTTATTGCATTATTGGACCATTCTGTATGAATAGCAATGGTAATTTTACAAAAACGTTCGTATTGTTGTATGTATGTATTAGTAATTTTCATTAAATCATTGCTCTGCAGATTTAAAATAACTTTTGGACTCATCCAGCCCATTCTGTCGTGCCTTAAGGCCCCACATTTTCATTTTATTTCCACTTATTTTATTACTGCTTTTAACTAAATTACGGACGAATTTCATGCTGAACTTCTTGGACAAAGTCTGTGAGCTCAAATGGGTTCAAAATTTTAGTTTCATGGGCGTAATTTGGTTCCTAGCGATAGCTCAAATTATAGGAAAAATTAAGTACATGAACAAGTGCAGTGCAATTATTATGATTACTACGAGTACTAGGTTAGGTTTGGCTTATTTTTAAAATAATTAAAAGTCAATAGCGCAGCTGCTTTTGGATATGTACACACATACGTATCCCACTGCACTGCACTGGTGTGGAGAGGCGTATGCTTACCGGTACCGTGCCTATTTGTTAGCTTTTATGTACGTCACGGGCACCGTCGAGGACCGGGAGACCGGGACCGGTACCCGTGGCACTGTGCGTTTGTGTGAGGTAGGTAAGGCATAGCCATAGCGCCAGGGCAGGGACGTCAAAACGGCAAGACATGAAGAACGGTGGTGTAAATGGAACTGGGGCAATTTGTAATGAAAGCACTTGGGACTACAACTGAGTAGATGGAAAGAAAGCTTGAGATACAATACACCCATAAAGCAGCCGCAGCGCAGCCACAAAACATCTTTGCTATTTAGTACCAAAACCCGTCTTATATACATAGCTTATAGGGGAGCTGGCAACTATGATTTCATTAGAATGGATCTTTTGAGCCTGGTAAATCATTTGTTTACCACTTTTTCAGAAAATGTAAATCTGTTTTTGTACCCTTTCAAGGGTACTACTTCTCGTATAGTACTTGTTAACACATTTTCCAAAGCTTGACATCTATTTTGGCATTTTTTAAAAAGGTTTACTACCATGTTTTACACTTTTCGAAAAGCATAACACCGGTTTTGCATTTTTTGAAAAGGTTTAATTCTGTGTTTTATAGTTTTCAAAAAGTTTAAATCGGTTTCTTCATTTTTTGAAAAGGCTTTTATTGCATGTTTTTACTTTTTCAAAACATTATTTTCATTTTTGCTTTGCTAGCCCTTGTTTTTCAAAGGTCTTTTCCAGCCTGAATCGTATGGCGTCAAAATTGCAAGGATCCTTAACTTGCTATAGGTAATTACAGAAACAGATGTAGGTCTACGTACGTACATCTATTTAGTACGTGGATTTTATCTCTTAGCAAATTAATCACTGTTGGGTATATATGTATATGTATATATATATGTATGTATATGTACGTGCAGCTTCAATCTTTATAATTATGGCTACGTAACCGCAGTCATGTACATATGTATGTATTTGTGTATAGAGAAAGTTGTGCAATTTCCGTAAAAGCGAGCTAAAGATTTTAAGTAGGTACTTCCTTTCAAACTTAAGAAAATAAATGATTACGTGACTTAACTAGAAATGTGAAAGCCTGTGAGTCTATGTACATGTTATTCTGGAGTTTGAGTGATGCTCACGTAGTTTTTATATGTACATAGTACATAGTTAGGTATGTACCTAGTTTGGTTTCGTTAGGTTTTGGCTGGAAGTGGAGAACAGCTGTGACACTACAGCTGTTATTCATTCCACTTTGACTTTGCACTCCCTTCAACTGTATTGTACAAAACACAACCTAGCCAATTTAACGTATGTGTCTATAAGACTATGTATTCGGTATAGCCTATTTAATCTCCACTTCTCCAGGGTGAAGCCCAATCATGAAAGCTCTAAAGGGAATGACCTTGAGGGGGAATAAATGATTGGAGCTTCCACTGTTACTATGCACTGCTAAAAAAGGCTCTATTAAAATTCCCGTAAAGTTTGCTCACTTTCTCTGGGCCTTGCAATTCAAGAGCTCTGCAATTATGACGGCATGGGATTTGGGCTCGAAAAGAGCTTTGAAAAAAGGGAGAAAATGGTCACGAATGGAAAAGTAGATTCAAACCTTTTCAAGTGTGTTAAAGCATGATGTTAGCCTTTTTAAAACATGCAAAAGCACTTTAATTTAAATTCCTTTCAATTCTCTTAGGTAGGTAAGTTAATAACATGGAGCTAGTGAGTTGCGAAAAAATTGTTTTATTCAATCTTCGAAGCTTTCGGAAACGCGTTTGGTATCTTTACTGAGTTCAAAACTATTTTTGAATGACAGTAGCAAAGATTTTTTAGACGTAGTCATTTTGAAAGAGTGCAAAACATAAAAAAGTAGATTTGCACTTTTTCAAAATGTGAAAAAAGAGATTTTAAGCTGTTTAAAAAAGTGTAAAAGTAGATTTAAACCTTTTCAAAATGTCTAAAGACAGATTTAAACTTTCTGAATAAGTGTAAAAACAGATTATTAGCTTTCTAAAAAAGTGTAAGCACAGATTTTAAGCCTTCTAAAAAAAGTGCAAAAAACACAGATTTAAGCTTTCTGAAAAAGTGCAAAAACAGATTTTATGCTTTCTGAAAAGTGTAAAAACAAATTGTAAGTTTCTGAAAAAGTGCAAAACCAGATTTTAAGCGTCCCTAATCTGTTTTAAAGCAGATTTAAGCTTTCTGAAAAAGTGCAAAAACAGATTTTATGCTTTCTGAAAAGTGTAAAAACAAATTGTAAGTTTC
>JAQFZC010004144.1:0-16820 GCA_034695205.1 Dicyrtoma fusca | reverse complement strand
AATAGTGTGAAAAGGGGAATTATGCCGAGGGGAAAAGAGCATAAGGGGAATGTGGCACAAGGGCAATAGTGCATAAGTGGAATGTGGCAAAAAAGGGCAATAGCAATAAGGGGAATGATGCACAAGGGCAATTGGCGAAGGGGAACAGAAAAAGGGCAATGAGACAAGGGGAACTGGGCAGTCACCTTTTCCTCATATCAGCCTCAACAACTTGACTGTTTCCGTAGACGTAAAATAAGCAGCACATTTTTGTGTCCATTTCAATCAGATAGTGTGCTGCGGGCTTATGGTAAAGATAAATAGCAAATGACTTTGTTGAATCCCAGTAACATTTTGTTAGACCATGGCCTTCAACAGCAGCACAATCCGTGAAGCAAAGTTTGCTTTTTCATTGTCTTTCAATCCGGAATTTCCTACTACTGCCATTGCCTTACGTTGGAACAGTAATTAAATGATTACGCAATGAAATGTTGCGCTTTGTGCGATATACTCTGTGCTTTCTTCCATCATTTTCCAGGACTGTTGTACCGAGTTACCTGCTATTTGCATTTACATAATTTACCTAACTATCTTTCGCTTTAAGGAAGATCAAAAGAATCAAAACAGTTTTTAAATATGAGCACTCTTGTAGCTGCAGTTCTTGTAGTAGAGGAAGAATGGAGAGTAGATAATAATTTCCATAATATGAGAAAGAAATATGCGTGGGTTGGGTAACTAGGTCTCGGTGAAAGAACTACTGAGAAAAATTAGATGCAAAGGGAGACAATAGCTTTAATATTCACACATTTAAATCTACTCCAGACTCGACTCCTCGTAATTGGGTTACGAAAACAAAGGGATGGCATCTTTTGGAATATTCATATTCCGCAATCATCAACCCACACGCACCAGCGCTTTTCCAAGCCTTTCTAAACGATCATACGTATACATACGTTGACACAGTCAAACTTCGCTGTACAGGCCTATTCGCCTTTCCCCTACACTCGCGTTTGTTTATTAATACGTGGACAGGAACGACGAATATTACTTCATTTCTTAAGAAAACCGAAATTAGAAATGAGATCAAAGTTGTCCTCATACAGTACGAACTGGTGTAAATAATTTTAAAACTTGTGCATTTGATTATGATTCGAATTGTTCAATTTTTTCGTGTTCAAAATGTAACTACATATTATCTATTCAGTATAAACTAGATAGTAATCAACAGTCTTCTATTACATTTGTCTTTCAGTGAGCAGCAGTGGTACTATAGTCAACTTTTTACGATTTGTTTCTCCATTTTTGTCTGTACTACAAATTATAATAAATCAAGATAGATAATGTCTAGACCAGTAGAATTGGAATGCAATCTTGTACTAATTAAAATTTTGATTGTGACAAAGTCGGTCTTAATTTTTCCAGGGAGGAACCGTTTTACTGCAATACGAGTATAGTTGTGAATGTACCAAAATAACCATTTTGTTTTCATGGAGAAAATGAGCACACATCTGTATAGATACATAAGTACCCACTTATTAATGCATAGAAAAGAGCGTACTTTTATCTTTGCCGTATTCTGTGCAAATAAACTTTTAGCAAAACGACTAATCTGATTGTTTGTGCCAGACGGGAAGAAAACTTCCACGTGCTCTTTCTTCCAGGTTATGTGTTTGTACATGCCTGCATACATAATCAAGTGTAAGCACATACACGGGACAATATCATGTGGATGCTTACACAACAAGGAGCCATGCAAATATTTCCTCAAAG
The DNA here is from genome assembly GCA_034695205.1 of Dicyrtoma fusca. Taxonomy (NCBI): domain Eukaryota; kingdom Metazoa; phylum Arthropoda; class Collembola; order Symphypleona; family Dicyrtomidae; genus Dicyrtoma; species Dicyrtoma fusca. Next base: position 15,071 of record JAQFZC010004144.1, on the reverse strand, counting down.
GATTTTTTTAAAAAGATATAAATACTTTTGCAATTTCAAAAAATCCCAAAGCTTGATAAACGAGTTTTAACCTCATAAGCACAACAGCATCACTATTTCTCAATGAATTGCTCACACCCCGATCTAATCGTGTAAAAACGTGGAAGATGTGAAACGAGCATTTGGAAGAAGTGCAGAAAGTTATGATTAAAATTATTACAAAGTTCGAAGCACAACGTATATTGTTTATAGGGATACTATAGAATGTCACGTTATTTCTTTTCTAAAGCACTAAGAAAGAGCATTTACAGGCACATTAAGCAGCTCTCTGAATGATATGTCTGTAATAATTCACATAATTAAAAATCGCATAAAGTCGTGTAGGGTGGAATGCATTGAAGGAGAAGTATGGATTGAAAATTGGAAACCAAATCCGAATCTGCAGACTAGAAGCAAAGGGAATTCGTGTATACGTTTGGTATGGATTTTGAAATTGGGTTAGATTAGGATTCATGAGGGAATCATCGTGATTGTCTTGAGTTATTACACAATTGTTTCACTTCTCCACCCTAATTTTCTTGGCAGGCCTTACAGTCACCAGCAGTCTACTCCCAAAGAGTATACTTACTTGGGGCACAGAGACAGTGTTTCTGCGACGGTGATGAATACTCAGGTAGGTAGGTACATATATGCTTATCTAGGGATGTGATGGTGGTGCGTGGACTGGGAAAGTGAGGACATGCAGGAGCAGAGGAGGACGGAAGATGCTGGAGATAGAAATGAGAAAGAAATAAGTTGAGTGAGTGGAGTGGAGCACAAAGGAAGGAAAGGGATGATTCCCAGGGAAACTAACAGACGGTGTGGCTACTTTGTATTCATTATATTATTCTCTCCTCCTCCAATTCTTCATCTTAACTGCAGCGACATACATATAACCAGCACTAGAAGTAGACACGGAACTCGTATTAAAGATGTAAGTACGAGCGCCTCTTATGTACAGCAGTCGACTCATGGTGGGAAATATGACTGACGTGTGGCTAAGCTCAAGTTATTGTAGATTGAAGCTGTTGTTCTTTCCTCACTTAAGGGGCAAATAGATGAATTTCTCCAGTACGTTGCCTCAAACAGTAAAATTTAAGTTTAAATTAAAGAACCATATTGTACACAAAGAACCTGAAAACAAAGAATATTCAACCTGGTAAAATTCTCTTCCTCTGGTCTTAAAATGCAGTTGGGAGTCATAACTACAGATAGAAAATTCAACTTCAAATCTACTAGTTAAAAGGAAAATTGAGGAACTCGTTTGCAAACATTTGTAAATTCATAATGAAGTAATATAATGAAAACGTAACCCAAGCATACCTGGAACTAGCAGAAAACAAACTGGCAGATTCTCTTGACCACTTTTAAGAACGTTGTATGACAAAACGAGACCGAAGATTATGTTAGATTAGTTACGACAGATATAAGAGTATTAAATACTTGAATATTTATTCGTAGTATCTTTAAAATAAAATTAAAATAATCAAATAGAGTGGCAACCGAAACAAAATAATATCAGTTAAAAACAATTTGCTTACAAGAAAGGACAGGGTTGAAAGCCAGAATTTTGCACTCCTGGGTAGGCATTTGTTGTGATGGAATTCGAAATCCATCAGCAAAATATTTGAACTGTTCTCTGAAGCAAAATGCCCCGATTGTTTTTATTCAAATGAAGGAACAACTTAAAAAAGCCAAGCTAGAGAACAAGATGAGGAATATAGCTCCTTCCGAAGAGAGTACTTTTGCACAAAACCATTTCGCCTTAATTAAAAAGTACACTCACATGGTAGGACACTCAAAACAATCCGAATAATAAGACAGACTTACATTTGACGGATCTACGCGTTTACTGATTATATTTGCTCAAATGGATATTACAAATGGTAAGACTAAAAATAATATGTTTCATCCTACGTATGGATATATACACAAGGATTTTCTGACATTTAGATAACTAGTTATGTCTCGATTTATATTAGGAAGTACCGAATTTAGGTGTATTTTTGCTTCTTAAGAGAGAAGTTTTTGTGAGGGGTATCCATATAAATGTTATGCGCCATATTCCCTTAAGTTTTGTATGCCGGTGCAGCTATAGTGCGGAGTGGATTGGAGCAGTGCAGGTTACTCATTCGCGCCTCTATTACTATATTCTATCTGTGAATCTCGACTACCAATGTCTCCCATTCTCACACGTTTCCACTTCCAGATTCGTCTTTCCAAGATATTTCTCCTTCTTCCATCTTCGCTCGGTGTCAGCTTATCTAATTTATATATTCCACACAAGGATCACCCATTAGAGAAGAATTATCGCAAGCAGTTCTCAGTTCATCATCCGGATAATTACGATGGACGCTGGAGAAAAGCAGTGGAGATAGACGAGTTTCAGCACATTCACTCTTTGTTTCGGCATTCATTCATTGGGTACACAAGCTTCCTTGGCACGTTCTCCAGTGGCTTGGACAATGTCGTCGTACGCCTCCATACGCTATGCTCACATAATTAGTGCAGTCAAGACGAACAGAACGTAAAGGGAATCTATTCATGGAATTATTCATTTCTTGGCAACAATTGCATACGTCATACGTCCTACTATTGTTGGGTATCCCATCACTTGTCCCCGCCATTTTGTCCCTCCAACTTTGGCCTCGCATTTTTGTCCCCCGAGCGTTTTTGACCCCGGACATTTTTACCTCCATCCTTTTTGTCCCCGGAATTTTTTACCTCCATCCTTTTTGTCCCCAGACATTTTTACCCCGAACTATTTTCCCCCACTGTTTTACCCCGAGCTTTTTTATCCCCCTGTATTTTAAAGGAGTTCTAGGAAGTACTTCTGAAGTCCATTTATAATGGCGTGTATCTACTTCAGATTTTGTAAACTAGTGGAAATTGTTTAAGTATAAGTAGCAACAGCAAAAGGTTTGTTATCGCTGAATCTCTAAGGAGTTCGCCGCGTAAATAGAATAAAAAGTAGAAATATTTTTATTTTTTTAGTATTACTTGTAGCAAAACTTAGGTAATTATTTAAATGATAATAATCAGTGCTCCAGCGTGTTTCAGGCACAATTATTATCAAAATAGGCAGTTAAGTTACCATTTGTTAGAGAATTAGTGTTATTTACTTTTATTTTTTTTAGATGTAAGTAAAAACAATCACCAATTTTCGACATATAAGATCAAAGGCAGACCAGCTTCCTGAGAAAATTGACGAACAGCGCGGCGTTAACACCTGGATGGATGCTCAGACTGGAAACTGGAGCAATAAGTGTCAGGATGTTGTTGTTTAAAGCAGTAGTTAGATTTATAAGAGCGATAGAAAGTAAAGGAGAAGAATCTATGCTCTACAACTGCTACGTGGAGATGAGGAAGCAAACTGAGACGGAAGAGAAGTATAACTGGTTCTTACAAGTCAGAAGAATCTTCAAGGAAGCGGGGTTGACACATCACTGTGAGCAGCTGAATAAGGACTACATTGACAGAAATTGGAAGAGAATGACTGAAGAATATAGAATATACTGCATAAACAGCGACGTAAAAATGATGCAAAACAACAGGACCCACTCTCAATTCAGTATTATTAAGACGCATGCAACACGCTCGGAATTCTACGAGTTGGGGCTTAAATGGAACACAATTAAGCTGATTCAGAGCTTGAGAAGCGGCCTTCCAAGAATAGTTGTAAGGGGCAAGGCCACGACACTTAATGGAATAGTATGGAGGAAAGAGCAGAACTCTTGTGAACTATGTGGGAAAGAAGTTGAGGACCAATACCACATAATGTTCGAATGCCCACATTACAAAGCCCCGAGAAGAAAGTTCCTTAACCTAATCATGAGCAAAAAGCCGACACATAATAACGACATCATGCGCGCATGATGTGGTTATGATGCGTTTATGATGCGATTATCATGCGTTTATGATGCAGTTATAACTATCAAAAATGGACTCACTTTGGCTAAAATGATGCAGATATGATGTGGTGAATTGGTATAGTGTACGTATTGTTATCAGATTGGTATTAAACACAATGGCTGAATGATAATTTAATGCTGTAAAACAAGAACAGTTTTATTCTGAGAGAATATCAAAGAGAAGCACAAGACTCAAGAATTAAAACCCGATTAATTCGTCTTTGGAAGATTTGGAGGGAACTCCAAACTTCCAGACTCCAGTATCAATAGTCACGGCTATACAGCCAATCAATTCGACCAATTCAAATGCATAAATAATATTAATAATAATATAAATAATGTCTGTCTCCAAGACAGCCATGACAGTATTGATGGCGGAGTCTTGTGTGTCCATATTAAGAGCAACTAGTATATAATATTTTCACCGAGAGTAAGTAGTTTATTCGTCTAAAACGTTTTGAAGGAATCAGATTGTGATAAGAAATATTTTTTAAAAATGGGAAATTCAGCGTCAGTCAACAGGTGAATGTCCTCCTATGGCCCGCTCAATCGCCTGACATCAACCCGATGGAGCATTTGTGGGATCAGCTAAAACGAAAAATATATTCTAGGCCCTCTACCAGCAAATCAGGGGTAATGCACCGAATTCGGGAGGAGTGGGAGGCAATTAGCCCGGAACGCACCCGGATGCTCGTCGAATCAATGCCCCGACGTCTAGAAGCCGTGATAGCAGCTAACGGTGGTGCTACAAAATGAATAGCTTGTTTCCAAAGCACGTTAAGTCCATGCGGCCCGTCACTGAGCATAGTCCAAGCGCAGGTCTGCGTACAGCATTGGCATTCTGTCTAAGGGGCGACATGGACTTAACGTGCTTTGGAAACAAGCTATTCAAATATTGATTTCCAAATAATATTGGAAAACATTATTTTCTGAAGTAAAATAAATGTTTGTACCATAGTTTTTGCCCAGTATTTTTAGACGTTGCTTTGCAATTTTTTTATTTTTTCGCGAAAGCGTAGACTAGATGACCCCGGAAAGGGTGCTTTAAGAGAGAACATGATCTGTAACATTTTTTAAAATGTTATTTTGCTTCACTGACACGGAGTTCCTTATTAATAAGATAACTGTGTTAGTGTTGCAACTCTAAAAGTCCTTGTGTTTATTATTCACTAAGCCACTTTTTTGAAGCACTAAAACTAAATGACATGTCAGTGTTGTTGACCATACATTCGGAAGAAGAATTGTATACTAGAAAAAAAAACTAATTAATGCAAAATTATATTGGATAATAACGCTAAATCTAAAATTCAATAATATATAATTATTATACCGTAGCGCAGACGAATTACATGTTGAAAGGTGTGGATTGCATTCCGAATTTAAGTTTGTTTTTGTAATATTTACAAGCTATTTCAGTTAGTCTTTCAATTTTACGGAGTTCCCTAAATAATTTAATAATTGTGGTTGTGATTCATAAAACGATTCTAAAAATCGGTGTGTTGATTATAAAACCACAAATTACTTCTTTGAAGCCCTAAAAAAAGCCATGTCAGTGGTGTTGACCATTTGAGGGACTATAATATGATATATATTCTGGAAAAAAAAGCAAGTATTTACATTAATACGTAATTGAGCTTGTTAATTAGTTTCGCTTTTTATTCGAATTTTAAAATCCAATAATATCTATAATGTCGTAAAATTAATTATATGTTGAAAGGTGCAGCATTTTTCGAATCGAACAACTATTTCAACTTTTGTGTCGAATCAAAAAAATAATTAAATTGCATAATTAACAGCGTGTTTATCTTTAAATAATGAAGCAGAAATAACAAACTTGCTGTACATATTTAATGTTTTTATGACATCAATTCACGTTGACTGCTGATACAATGTGTGACTATCAACACTATCAACTATCATCAACGGATTATGAATGATAACAGCACACGTAGAAATAATCATCAAAATAATTATTATTGTATTGTTAATATACCTCATTATTTATTAACATCGTAGCAAATACTTCCTGCATCAAAATTGTATTCAGGGAATTAATTAAAATCACTTTTTAAATTAAAAAGTGAGCATTAGTAGACTAGTACGTTTATCACGACACAGGTCGTTGTCGTAAAAGTAGAACTAGTTCAACTTCCACGACAGCCGTAAATCGGCCCGACTGCCGGACGAACAGCGTGTCGTCCGATCGTGTTGGGCAACAAAATCGTGGTGTGGTTCACATAGTCGGATAAGTCTAAGAGTAAAAATCGAACGTTGTTGTCCGAGTTTTGTCCGATTTCCCGCCATTGGGAACAAGGCATTATTGTATCAAGATCTAAGTAAAGCGTCATGGACGGATCAACCGAGCGACACGGAGTCAGAGTTGGTGGAAATTGGACAAAATTAGCTGAGTGTAGAGAGTGTGGGATACGGTAGGATGCATTACCGATTGAATGGGATAAAAAATGGAAGGGAAAAGATGCTTGGCAAGAAGGGGTGACAAGGTTGAGAGGAGTCACATTGGCCGCATCACATTTCTCCTTTTCTCTGAACGCACTGAGAGTGTTTGTGCGTAGAAAGTGGAAGAGCAGGATGATATATAGACATAGGATAAGTAGCTAACGCATTCCTTGAGCAAACTGCACAAGACATGAATAGACTAGTACATGATACGCGCACATTTTCATAACGTCAAACTTTAAGCTGGTCTTGTACCAGATCCAGGACAGAGGAGCCTAGGCGCTTACAAGCAATGACTGCAGCAGTGCTTTCCCCTTCTCGTCAAAATATTAGTGTCATGATTCCAGGCGTCTCCTGAGCTAAATAGGACGATGAGAACTGCGACAGTGTCAACCCAGCGTACTACTCAAAACTCAAGGCACAACAGCGATAAATGAGATAAAAATTATTTCAGTCTTAATAGTCCACACATCCTCACTCTCTCCTCTCATATCTTCCTCAGAAGTGCAAGAGTTTTTGTGGGTACTTTTAAATTGTATTGTAATTTACTACAGAGGGATTGCAGGCCTCGCAAATATAACGTAAAGCAATTTGGGCTGAGATGAGTCTTCCGGAAAATGGGGGACAAAACACAAATGATGCATTTGTAATTCTACACGTACAAAACATTTTGTAAACGTTTTAATGAACGACGAACTCGTAGCTACGCTTTACGAAAGGAAAGTAATGAAACCAAAAAGGTCAGACACAAAACGTAAATGAAACGTATCCCACATTAAATTAACTTAAAATACTTCTACTGAGCAATAAATCAAAAATAAAAAGTTTGAAAATATGTAACTGCATTTTCTACAATAAGATCAAAGGACCTATGCTGTAATCAAAGACAAACTGTGATACTTGGGTGTAAGGAAATAAATCTGAACAAGATTTTTTACAGCTCCAGCAAGTGCATGATGTTATAATTGAAAGGTCCCTGCCATGACAGGGAACTGGAATGCAGAGTGTTTGGGTCCACTGCCTTCCCAGGCAGGAGAAAGAGGAGAAAAGGAAGAAAGAGTTGAGCGAAAGGACATAGTTGTACGGTATTCAGAAACGATTAGGAAGGACACGTGAAGGGAGAGAAAGTTTGAGGCGGAGCTTGGAAGAGTTGCGAGAGAAAATGAGAATAGAATGTAATGGGAAAAGAATCATATATGGCATGTCATGCAGTAGTTTTAGGAGGCAGGAATTATTGGACTCGTGGGATTTCATCGGCCCTTTAACACTCGCATTTATCGCCATCCAATAGTCCATCTAAATTGCATAAAGGATTTTCTCTGTCTCATCTCCCCTCAACCATTTACCATTCCTTTCCCTACTACTACACGTCCACTACACACACTACCTACATGTCTACTGTCCTTCTACGGCCCTCAAAATAGAAGCATCATCGTCCTGTACATACCCAAGCTTTAATCTTCATACATATTATGTTTCTTCTACACTGTCTGCCTCTTTCTCTCTCACAAACTCTCTCTTCTAGTTTACTTTCCTTTGGTTTTGGCTAATGTACGGAATGCATGGAGACTGGAGACCATTGGAAATGTGAAGCAGCGCATACTTTCACTATGCTTTCTCCTTTCTTATAGTTAGTTCTTTCGCACATAAACGATCGTGCGACTCAACGACCCCTTCTATGCCTTACGATTGTTGGTTTGAAGGAACGAAATAACAAACGAAATTGTATATTGACAACTATCAACTTCACCCGTGTTGGGGTTCTTTTACTTTCACTTTCTTCATATTTGGGGTCTTTCAAATGCTATGGCAGAAAATATCTACAGGAGATGCACATATCCAACTGTGTCGTAATTCAATATTTTGTGAAAGTTCTGCCATAGTTATGCGATCAAAAATTGAAGTTCAAAAGCAATAAATGTGGGTTAATGAGCCTTAAGGACAATTAACCCAGCCACAGCACAGCACAGCCAAGAAAAATATTAATTACTTTCTGTACACGAAAACCAACAATTTAAAAGCTAAATCGGAAACTACCAAGAAAGTAAAGTATACATGTAACATTTTGCTTTTTGGAAGCTTTGTTTTGCTGTGCGTTGTAAGCTTGAGGATTTAATTATGTATGTACCTAGGTAGATGCAACATTTTGGAAATGTACAATGGAATTGTTTAGTCTCACTTGAAAACATATAAATATAATTATTCTGTGAACTACATATGTACTTCTAAATTGTATGCGCGAATTACTTAAAAGGTCTCATATGAGTCCTTCGTTCATTCTAATGTTTAAGTATTACTATGTAGAAAAAATGTAAGGTGAGACGTTGTTTTGATCACCGATGATTCTCTTTTCCATTGTAATTTCCGCATTTCAACGCACATTTTCGTCCTTGCATAAGATTGTCATACCTAGTTTAATATGTTTGTGGAAGATGTTGCTCCATGCTTTTCTGTAGGTCCGGATTTCCTTTTCCTGACTGCACTCAATTGGTTGGTCAAATATGCTTTACAAGTAAATAAATAACGCGGGAAAAAGACAGAAAAATTAAGATGCCATAAATTCTTATTGTTATTTTAATTGTGAGTAACGCTCTCCTTGACGTCTTTTGACTTAGAGAGCTAAATCCTGGTGTGACGTGAAGGGGAATCATATTCCCTTTGGAGTCATTTTATGGAATACTTTACGACCTGAGATAGACTTCTGCAGCACACACAATAAAATACAGTGTAGAATTCACGAAGGGATATGACCCCATACTTCTCTCAACAATGCTAATCTAAAGCTGCCTTTCTTTTACAGCCCGTTCCGTACTATTAAATGCGCAATTTTCGATTGCTATTAATTATTATCATTAATTCGAAGTTAATAGTTTCCGAAGAAGCAATTGTCAAAGAAATAGACTTTCGAAGAAATAAATATTCAAAATAGTAGTTTTTTAAAGATGAAATTTTTTAAGGCGTGTATTATTGAAGGCATGGCTTCAAAGACGAATTTCGAAGTTGTGACTGCACAGAAATCTCAACCGCCTACTTATGGTTCAACCGTACTTAGCTTCAGTCACAGTCTTGAAACAATTATACGATCTGAGCTGAAACGCACACTTTTCAAGTTTTTCCGTCATAAGTTGAAAATGATAAATGGACATATTCTTATCAAATCTTTGCTTTCTTGGCAGAGACGTAGCAAGGAAATTTTGAAAGTAAATAACACATCTAGAGAAGAAACTACTGACGTTATAAAACGCCTAAGGACACGTTTTGAACTTTTTCATGGCATTCATAATTACTTCCCCCTCGTTTTAAAAAAGCTTATAGTAATTTGATGTTGAAGGTATTCATAGCTCCGATCTTATTTTGCAGTGAAGAAGAATTTATTTCTACCAGAAAAAATTAGAAGTGGTCATTTGTGCTCTTGAATTTGCTCTTGTTGCTTGGGAGCCTGTGGTGGTTGATTGGTAAGCCGTAGTGGCTTAACTGCATCTGAGGACAGGAAGGGAAGATACTTACAAATGTGTGTAGGCTTGATCGTTGGCTTGATGGAAAAGATGGTTGAGGTGATGATTGAGTAATAGGGAGTAGACATGGAGGGTCTGTGGCGCGGCGGGAGCCAAGTGAGGAGGTAAATGTTAGATGAGTGATCCAATTGGAGAAAGTGTGGTAGTTGAAAAAGGATGACTTGGCCGTAAAAGAATAGGTAAATGGCGATGAGCGTGGAGCCAGACGGGTTGTAAAAGGTTACGAGATACAATTTAAACCCCATTTAAATATCAAACTCTTTTATGTGACCAATTCAATGTAGCCCAGAGTACTTCCTTACGATTAGACCTTCCTTCGACCACCACAGAGCAACAGTAGCAACAACAACCCACGTATCTCCCTATTTATATTTATATACGCTGTCAGCATTGTGAAGGGTGAATATGAAACGCCCTGAGCCAGAGACGAAGAGTGGATAAAGTGAAGCGTCTGTACAGATTTTTGGGTCATTGGTTGGTCGGTTTCGGTCCGTCCTGCTCTTTGCTCTTCGACCTATGAGTTATACCGACCTTCAATTGATCTTCTAATTTAAGACTGCCAGCCTGGTGATACTTAAGATTTTTTCTTGCGTCTCATATAACAACAGTGTGCCACATCCATAATACGCCGTCAGCCATATCCATAAGGTCCATAACGTGCTTGGAAAATTGGATGATTTCATTGGGCTTTACAAATACGTGTACCCCGGCCCTCAACTATAGTTTGTACAATGCTATAATGGTTAGGGGCCTTTCCATTATGACGCTATCGAAAAGCTTGCTCTAGGGCAAATATATATTTATTAGAACATGTAAATATTCAACTTTAATTTTTAGACCTGAACATAATTGAGTTTCTTCCATTGTAATCATTAAGGAACTAAACACAATGCTTGTTGAGGTTTCTGAAAAGTTGCAGTATGGGATTCACTTACCTTTTATGAAGGGCTCGACGTCATCTGTGAAAGGTGTCCAGGATTTATCAATATTGGAATGTATCATAAAGCGGGAACTAATGTTAGGTCATTTCACTTGCCTATACGAGTCTCCCATTCTTTATGGATATCTTACACAATAACAATAAAAAACAGAAAAAATGCACATTCGCCATTGAAACGGAAGTCCGCACTGAAACAATTAAAACATTCGATCTGAACTCAGCCCAAAGGGCATCAAACGAAACATGTTCTTTTGCGTACTTTGCCCCCCTTTCAATGAAACTTAATCCCATCAAAAATGTTCTATGCTTATTGACTCCTATACACTTTTTCAAAACGACGACCCCAGGTGACCTTTCTATTATTCATCGTTTACTTAATTCTACCCTACAACAGCGATTTCTAAAGCTTAAATCTGTAGAAGCTTATTTGCCCAACTAAAGTTATATTTATATCAGTTACTTGGGTAAGCACCGTTAAACGGGTACCTGTTACGTAACCAGTCGCTCCTGTGAATGCAAAGCCGATTCATAAAAGGACGTAGATGCTTCCTTGTTAGTATACACTGGGTTTTCCGACACAAGAATTACACAATGAAACCCACAATGAAAATGAAAATAAATAAAGCTGCTCTCTCCTGGCATTTTGTAAAGTACCATTTGTACACGCATACGCAAAATAATGAATGCAGACAATAAAAAGCTAATCCAACATGCCGGTACAGCCACTAAAATAAAACGATTTCTTTCTCTTCACTGGCATTGAAATAGTAATTGGGTGGAAGCTAATGTGTTCTAAATCATCATCATCATCATAATAATAAAATTCAAATAACGCTTTTTTGTGGTGTCTCAGTTTTGTTTGGGTTACCCCCCCCCCCCCAAGTAATTTATTTATTGGATTTTAGTGCCCCACACATACCAGTTATGCCTTTTTAAGTCTTAAATAGTCGTTTTAAGGGCAAATAATCCAAAAATAGTTTACGCGGTCTGCATTAAGGCCCGCTGCAACAGTAGTGTACAAACTGATCCGCTAAGCAATACGGGGACGCTTGGTGATCCGTTTAATAATTTGCACTGCTTATAAGTGCCGTTACAATTTTTTAATTCCTAATAATAATGTAAAACGCAGCAGCTTGCCGTTTTTACAAGGAAAACGTCTGTATAATTAACGTAAACTCATATTTTTGTTTCTGTCGTCTTCTTTCAAATTTTCTTCTACAAAGATGCTTTGTGGAATCCTCAGGTATTGCCGAATGCATTTATTTACATACTTTGTACTTATTTTATCATCGCTAGCTCAGGTCACTTTCCCAATAAGTGTATGAAACCTTATAGCGTTTAAAACCAACTTTAGCCATATTTTAGCCACGGGTTAAAACCACGTTACGTCACGAAATTTTAAATATAAAAAAATTCTGTTACGTTTTCACGAGCCCGTAAGTCTATTTCAGTTTATGCAATAGCGGTATTTTGAATGATAAGATACAAATATACATATGCAGTTTTTATAAAAAGGGATTGGATGCACACCCGAAAAGTTGAAAAGGCTAAAGCCTGTGTAATAGCGCATCCAAGTATAAATCATAGCCGTCATTATGATGGCTGTATAATTATACATATTTACCACTTATTCAGCGTCGCTTTTGCTTCAAAAGTCATTAGATACGTTTCTAACATTTTTTACATATTTCACTACAGCAAATGTTTTCCAAAATTTAAAAAATAATCATGTAACTAAATCATGTTAGTTCTACGCTACGCAAAAACCAAAATTTGAACTTAGACCGTTGCATTGACATGGTGATTATTTGGACGTGTAATAACTGTACGGCGCTTAGAAGATGTAACCAGTAATGATAAAACAAGAGTCACTGCTGGATGTGACTAAACTTTCTAAAGTGGCTTCAAGAAACTTATCTGATGCTGGCTATTGGACTGCAATATTACCTAATTGGGGTTAAGTCATTGAAACAAATCAATGAACTTTTGAAACAGGAGTGTTATGTGAATTTTTGTAAACATAATGAGTCTAAGCATCATTGTAAGCATAATGAGTCAGGTTAAACAAAGGGGTGCAAAATCAAAAAGTAAAAAAGTCGAAGAACGACAATAAGTCTTTATATCTTCAAATCATAGCCACACAATGGTATATTGACGAGCTTCATTTTGCTTGAAAGGTTTTAGGCAGGAGCCACATAGCGTTTAAAAGATAAAAAATAATGCGTCAATATTGTTTAAAATGAACCTAGATACGAGTCACTTTCCCTCCTTATCCTAATTACCCACACTATTTGTTTGCTTGCCTTCGGTTAAATGTTCAAACACTGCGAAATTTCTAGGTTTCTTATTGTCTTTGTAGTGCTCGATACATTTGTAAGATACACCCGTCCGTAGGACGGGCTGCCACACTTGTTATAAATAAAAGGCATGAGATTAAACTTAATGAGATCAACAATGCATAAAGGTGACTCAAAGCCCCAACGTTCTACTTTAGACGGATAAGCTTGATTAACCTGGAAAATGTTATTGAAGAATCAAGCAGAGATACGCCATGTAGGTCATAACTCGGAAGCCTCAAAATTGGAAAAAATACATGTTTACATGTTTTTGAAACAATTAAATTTTTCATTTCAAAAAACGAGATTTTTCATTTTATTGAGCTGCTTTTGAATAGATGCAGCATGCATTTTTGAAAGTGTGTCAACAGAGGCAAGTTGAGCTTCGAACAATTCCCCTTAGCTTGAATTGGAAGTTTTGACTCGTTAGGAGCGAAATGCTGCCTTTGGAAAACCCTTGAGAGTGCGTGGTTGTGAGGAAGGAAGCTATAGATTTAAAAAAAATAAAATAATGAATATTGATTGAAAGAGCGACGACAGTGGAGAATGCCGCGGGAGCGATTCTCAATGTTTGTAAAGGGAAATTACGTAGTGCCCTGAGAGGAGGCTGGAGGCCGAGTAGGAAAGACAATGGAAAAGTCTCTGGCTTTGGGAGTGAGCGAGGAAAAGAGACGAATGGAAATTTGAAAGTTTTTGTTTGTTTGAGAGGGAAGAAGAAGATGGAAAAAGTGAAATTTTCATGTGGGAATTGTAATAGTAGATAGTGGGACATGCTTGCATGATGAATGATGTGTGGTGAATGGATTTACAGAATACAATGCTCATGGAGTGATTTCCCATGTAAGTGTGTCCGGATCTAAATTAAGCATGCTGGACGGGTCAGCATTTGCGGGACTGGAAATCCAGGGAATTCGACTCTCTCGGGATCAACTCTATTTCATTTCCGAATACGCTTTCAGGTATGTCACACCTTTTTTCTACCTCATATTCTCCAATGGACTTTTTTCCATTTCTTCACATCTCTATCCAACAGATTACTTCGTATGTACACGTGTCGCCTACCAGTATACTAAGGGGGCCTGCAAATATGACGTTGCAAGTTCTTTTTTCCATTCTAGGATATCCCTGACAAGACAACTGTCACCTTTTGAATCATTACCGATTTTTTAAATGTTTAATTCTCTTCTTGTTTACTCCCTTTGAAATTACGTACAGTGCGATGCTTTGTAGTTCCATGACAGCCCTTACACAATTGGTGACTTTTGCAAGAGTTAATGTCAGTTGTGCCAGACCCCTTGGAAATGTAGACTTTTTCTAGCGTTAGTTCTAATCTTACCCATTCTGAACTGGTCGTCGCAACTCATCGTCAGTTTAATCTTATTCTTGTCCTTGGTCATACAAACAATACGAAAACAATTTCTTTCATTCCCCGACGAAAGCAAACTAACCAAGTAGACTCCTGACGTGACGAAGTCTATCTCTATATATATCTGTTTTGAAATAGCTTTTCGTCCTGAACCCGGTTGGTTGGTACTGGTATTGGGAAAACCGAAAGTGGCTTATAGAGACGAAATTTGGTGGTATAGATTATAAATCTATACTGGATGTTACTAGGGACTAGAAAGAAGCTATTTCAAACATGTCTCAAGGAATTGCTTTCCCTGCACATCTAAAGCATGTCACCTAGAGACTTTGTAAGCTTGTAAGTAAGTGTCCTTGTACTGTGTTGTAGTACGATCGGAGGTAATACGATATGTGTTGTTTATTGTTTATATGATAGATGAAAAATTGAGATACTGTGGGAATGACTTCATCCGTTCATCCATTTTGTTTTAATGGTCTTCTTGTACAACTCATGTTATTTATTACTGGCCTAATGTCCATATGTAGCAAT
>JAQFZC010004143.1:0-16821 GCA_034695205.1 Dicyrtoma fusca | reverse complement strand
TCCGACGCGCCCTTTGTCACCTAGTTTTTATATCGGAGGAATTAATCTCTCTTCATCTTCAAGTGTACTGTCATGGATCGTTTTTTCATACAAATTCATTCACTTTTTCTCAATAAGTTTTTTAAAAATGGGAAAATATCTTTCTACTCTGTCAAATTGACGTTTTCAGGCAAAATCCAATTAATCAATCAAAAATTCCAGCTGCGTTAAAACCCTAGTTGGCTTTTTGCCCATTTTTAATTACAAAGATCTTGCTTCGTATCTTGCCAAGATAATTTGAAAAACCTTCGTTTATCTTTTAAAAAATAAAAAAACATGATAAAGGTAAAAACAAAAAAAAAGGCAATAATTATACCTCTTCCAATTTTCACATTCGTCTCCTCATCAAAGGAATCCACGGACACGGCCAGAATATCCACGTACTGCCCATATTTTTTAAAGAAGCTCTCCCTAATTTTTGAACCATTGGACACGATGGACACAGACTCGAGCTTTAATTCCTCCTTGGAAAATCTGCAAATCTCCCCAACGTGCGGAGGATACAGGAAAGGCTCCCCTCCCGACAGATTCAGTTTCTTCATCCCTTTCTCCGCCAATTTCCTGAGTGCCAGTTTCGCATCCTCGAGCGGAGCGACGTAGGAGGTTTTTGCAGTGTGGAAGCAGAAGCCACACTCATAGTTGCACTTTCTCGTGAAATGAAAATTTACCGAGAGTGGCACTATCTTGGATTGTTTGGGGATCTTGGGCTGTCGCCAGCAGTTGTTTCGAAGGCTCAGGATGAACGCCACCACTTTCACTAGCACCCATCGCACAACAATACAGAACGACGGGGGAAAATACATGTCTAAGACGGTCGTTTCCATGGTTTGTGTCCAACAAAATGGAGGAAATGAATGATTATTGTTTTAATTGTAGGTAATCTCTAGTTAGATAGAAAACCCTCAAAAATTAATAAGTAGGTACTTCAACTCTGGGATCGGTGTGCAAAATGGTTTGAGGAGTGGCTGCAGATTGTTATTTTACGTTCAAGAGTGTAAGGATGAGTGAGGCGGGTAATCTTAACCAACGTGCTCTTATAATTTAGCGAGCGCGATTAGCCAGCAATCAGAACAGAAAGAATATTGCAAAGTAAAACGATTTTAAATCGTTCGTGATAGTAAAAGTATCTGTAATCTGCACTGTAGTACACACAATATTACTCGAATGGGCGTTGTAGTAAAAATGCTACGACGAAGACACACACAATGCACAATGCCTGTAGCTAATGCCAACGTTTTATATTCGTCCAGAAACGTTTCAATGAAGATATCTCTTCCTGCCCATTGCATTTTTTCCACTACTGAATATAATGCATTGAAAATTGCAGCTGCAATTTGCAATCGATAATCCTATACTCAATAATTTGTGCTGAAGTATTTACAATAAAACGCATTTATTTGTTTATTTATGTACCTACGTATGTACATATGCATACAATGTGCTTGGAAGTAAACTTGAAAAATAAAATTAAAGTAAACGGACATTCTTACAATTACAATAAGGATTGCCTCTACATTCTGCATATCTGTACTGTAAGCATTATAATGTTATAATTCAAAATCTCCTTGCCACACTCTCAAGACAGCCTTTACAAATGCATTAATATTTGTAAAGTAGGTAGGTACATAAAACGACACAGAAACGAATTAACTGAGCAGTTGAACTAAAGCCAAGCCAAAACCAACGCTTATTATTAACCTCGATCTTATGTCAATGGTCCACATATAGTGTGCCCTTGAGAGTGAGTGCAAGAATAAAAAAATGCATATTTGCTGATAGTATGATGGCAGTCGATCGTGTGATGGGTTGAATGGTTGAATCATCACTACCGACTATTCTGCACAGCAAAAACTACGTGCAGTGCAAGGCTATAAGTATGTATATACCACTAGTAGCCCCTCCTGCCCTACTCCACTAAAGTTATGTATTATTTGGAAAAATAAAAATTTAATCTGCATCGAATTAGTCACATATTTTCCGTTTCTATTGAGCATCGTTTGTCAAGTGTGAAATAAACTAGCTCCAAATAGTACACGTGTACGTACATAGAACTTGAACTATCGATTACACAAAAATGACCGAGTTGTTGAATGAATTTCCAAGTACATAATGTTATTTTTACTTCAAGTGGTTTCCAGTCCCACTTTTCACTGCAATTCTGTCCTCGTACCACTGCCTATTGGACGCTGACTGTATAGCCACCGAAACCGAACACTCCTGCTGTTGAATGAATAACAAAATTCCAAAATATGTAAAACAAAAAAAAAACAAAAAACGCTGCAAATCTGTGTAATCGGCACATAACCGTCAGATAGTCGTATCAGTACTCAGTACCCATTGCGTGGCCTTTACTAGTTGCTAGTAGCACATAGATGTATATTTTAATGTGCTATTTGCTGACAACCTGGTTGTTGCTTAGATTATGTATCCGTCCTTTTCCTTTTTGAAGGTACGTGAGATGGAGAAGTGAGGCGTTCGGTATGCAAGTTTGTATCTGCAGTGTCCGTCCATGTTTAGGTATTGGGACACGTAGGCGGCCATGTAATGGAGAGTAGCTCGTCTCGAGTTCAATTTTGACCAAGGTTGACCCACAGTACTTTCACAGTCTCTGTTCGTTTCGTATTCCAAACTTGGTCTTTTTTCACCTCTCTCTCTCTCTCTCTCCCTCTCTCTCTCGTTTCATCTCATCTTTTCCCTCTCTCTCGTGGTCTGTTTGTCGTCCGCTCGTCTTCTTGAAATGCGTTCCTGGTGCGGAGGGAAAGGCAGAGGCCGGGAAGAAAAGCAATCTCTTGTGAAACCATGGATGCATTTTTCATGGACGCAAGAGAGTGGAAAGTGGAACTTGGATGGGTTGTGTATAGACGGATGGGTATATACTATACAGTATGTAGGTACACAAATTGTAAGAGTAATGTATGAATAAATGTATATATACATATAGTATACCCAGTAGTAAGATATATCTACTGGGCTCTGGTCTGCTATGGTTTCTTTGAACGTATGAGTATATTTTTTGTATGTCTACTTAAGCACGGTGGCATATTCATACGCTCGATGGTTCATGCATGCACACGCTCTTATTTGTATGCACTGGCAATGTGGAACTTGTAGAGCAGATAGGGCCATAGAATAGGCTCCTTCCAGTCATTACTTTACAGAAAATCTACCCGGGTTAATATGGGATTTATTACAGGTCTTCTTTTGCAAACGTGCAAATAGCGCATTTTACACCCTTGAAAAAATTTGTATGAAGCTTCGTTTTTTAAAAGAAGCAAACATCAACTTTACTGTGTTTTTGAAGGGCAATATCATGTTTTTGCCGTTTTTAAAGTAGTAGTATTTAACGTATAATTTGCACAGTATTGGCATTAATGAAGGTTTTTATTTAAAAAAAAACTAAGTATGACCTTTGCAGTGTTTTAAAAACACATTAATCTCATGTTTTGCATTTTTTGAAAAGTACAAGTAACGCAATTCCATCTTGAAAAAATGAGTGTGTAGAGTTTTCCATTTTAAAAAAATAAAGATCAATTTCAAGTTTGTATTTGTTTGAATGCGTCAGTATGTCTGTTCTTCTTTTTTAAAAAGGTGCAAATGCATGTATTACATTTCCTTAATGTTTCAAAGAGTGATTTAGACTGATAGATGATCTTCTAGTGTGTGGAAGGCCCCTGATCGTGAGTAAGGAGCTGAGGTAAAGTTGGACTGAAAGATTGAAAGTTTTACGGAGCTGAGAAGTCTTAGAAGTGAATCGGCGGAGGTCTGTGGATGCGGTGCAGTAGTCGGAGTGGAAAAGATGAAGGGGAAAGGAGTTTAGTGAGTGAATGGTTTCCGCCATCTCAACGTTTGTCACACTACACTCTAAGATTGTGGGGCTGAAATAATGCAGATATTCTCTTTGTACAGGTATAAATGGGGAGATGCGGGAGATGATAGGATATGATATGGACGATGGATGGGATCAAATTTCAAGTGCTTCAAAGAAAATATTCTCCTGTGTATAATATTAGTGCGTACGAGTCCTGCCTTCCATTTCCCAGTCAGACGATGTGGACTGGCAGCTCAGGCATCCAGCCATCCGCATGGCTACCATCACCGAGATTCCTTCGTCTCTCCACGCGACCATCTTCTCCATGGCGGCAGACAAGTTCGGACGCTATACTCAACTGGGCTACACACAAAATTACTCTTGATTTTCTCAAAAACTTTAGCACTGGGCCCTCATTTTCCACAGATATGCACGATTGTAGCAAAAGCGTCTTTGAAGGGCTTGGCAAATACTACCTACGTAATAATAAATATCTACCTCTGCCGCCTGGAGTATCAGTTGGACTGAGCTGGGTCCTTTAACAAACGCTATAGGTATACAGTAAATGTGTATAGCTAGCTGCACACCTAGTTATACATATTTACAAGCTGTCAAAATATGCAGTAGTAGAGAATGATGTTTAAAAAACGGCAAAACGCGCTCACTGCAATACACCTTTTTTGAAAGTGAAATACATGAAACTGATGTTTTCAAAAAGAGAAAAACAGGCTTGGCGTACCTTTGAAAAATTATCTAACCACAAAATTGTCTTTTTTAAATCCTCAATTCCTTCTGTTTATAGGTTTTGAAAGTAAAAAACGCTATATTTGCCTTTTTTTAAACTGCAATTCCTTCTATTTACATAGTTTGAAAGTAGAAAACACTGTCTTTGCTTTTTTAAATTCGTAATTCCTTTTATTTACATATTTTTAAAGTAAAAAACGCTACAATTCCCTTTTTTAAACCTGCAAATCCCTTTATTGACAGATTTTGAAAGCGAAAAGGGCTATACTTGCCTTTTTAAAACAACAATACATACATACCTATATCTATTTACACATTGTAGAAGTATGTACCAACAAAACATTATGTTTGTACTCTCAAGACTTGCAAAACCGAAGCTTTTCTTGCTGCAGAGCAAAAGCAAAAATCATATTTAAACAAAAACTGAATTTCCCATTGACTGATCCATAGCATAAATTTATTTAAGCAACACATCTCCAACAATCTTTCCCAGACTGCATGACGTAATAGCAGAGGTTCCCCCTACTATATCTATACAGATGGTGAGTGAGCTTATTAAAGCAAAGCTGTTATTACTTCTCTGGAATCTCTCCCCACATACTTACAGCGTAAATATGTTCTTGTGAACGGCCGCGGAATCTTAAAACTACTCTTACTTCAGGACGTACTATTTGCATAACAGTATGCAGCTTCCCTTCCCGTCCTATAAGCATACGTAGTAAAATTTAATATTCATCCGTATTCCTTGTCTAATAATTTTAACTTACACTGGTTGGAAATCGTTGAAGGTTTTAGAAGCATGTCGGAGACGGGGGAAAGTGAAGGTGGGAAGGACACTGCACTGCTTCCTACTAGCACTATATTTGTAGCTTATATATATATATAGCCTGTCTAGTATATAGCTAGCTATCTAGCTATAGGGTATACATATAGTAATTATAGATGGTCGTCTACAGTTTCATTTGCCTACAACTACTCCTACTCCGGTGCTACATCCGTGAAGAGAGGAGGCAGAGAAAGAGGGAATGAAATGTACTTTAAAGGTTCTTTTAGCTATTTAATTCATCCTTTCAGTTTCACTGACGCAAACCAATTAATTCTCTTGATAAAGTGTCTCGGTTTTGTTCCATGTGAGGAACTTCCCTTTGTGTGTGTGTGTGTGTGCAGTAAATGGCTTATACGCATGGAGTTGGAGAGCCTCATAGATAGACTCCCAGAAGAAAAGACACGGGAGAAAACTAGCTGCTACTATCACGGCTGATATATGTATTTTTCAACAGAGCAAAGAATTGTGTTCACGAATTCAAAAAGAATTATACGTCTTTTAACTGTGGTTACTCTCAACTGTATTTATGGCTTTGAGAGAAATTTTCATATTTTCACTTTTAATTGCATTTCCACTAATTTTTAGTGGAGAGCCGAGCCACCGCCTTCCCCCAACCACCACGTGTCATCAAAACCCAGTCGAAATCAAATAATATTTTGGGGAACTGATACGGAGAAAAGTACACGCAGAGATGCTGACAGACGCATTCTGTAACCAGTCGGGACCGGTAACAAAATGAAACGACGGCGGCCCCGGCTCGTCTTGTGTAGCTAAACAGGGAAAGACACGTAGAGGCCGTAAAAGCAGAGCCTACATATTATTACGGAGTTGACAGGAGAAGTAGTGGGGAATTCCACCGTGAATTCTGTCTTCTAATGGCATTCATTAATGCTAATTAAGAACTTGTTTACACTCTAATAAAATATAGGTTTCCTCTACTATCATAGCAAAGGGTAAAGGGAGGGCTATATACACAAATAGGTATGCATATTGGGATCGGAATCTTTCTATGCACTGATCTTTCCTGCACACGAATTACTGATGATATTTCCAGCGTATACCTGCACTATAAACAGAGCCTCTGTGTAACTGCAAAGTGTCCCAAGTCCGGATAATTTTTAATTCCAATGGGGCTCAAGTATATATATAAATATTCACCTATACTTATCTATATATAATACGTGAATAATCTCTATTTATGTATGTTTTAAATACTCCTTATTTTTCCCGGCTCTTCAACACAGCGCAACATTTTTATCGTATATTTTTGAAAAGTAAAATGACACGTCTCGAAACTACTCGCAAGTATGTAAATATGAATTACATGTGTAAACGTGCGTTTTGCACTTTCTAAAATGAGTAGAAGCACATTTTACACTCTTAAAAATGTGTAGTAGCATGTTTTATACTTTTTAAAAAATGCTAAATAATACATTCTGCACTTTTCAAAAACGTTTAAATGGCTAATTCGGTGCTTCCCAAGTTTTTGATCCTTTCTAACGAGTGTAAGTAGCAGACTTTCTGTAAAAAGATTTACACCTTCGTAAAAGAAGCAACTAGGAGCATTTTTGTACTTTCAGAAAAATGGCAATAGTCCATTTTGCATCTTTCCAAAAGATTAAAATAACTGTTAATTTTGTAAAAGTAAAACTAGATAAACCTTTTTACTTTTCAATGTTTGCAATTAGCACATTTTGTGAGGTTGCACTATTATGGGTATTTATAGTGTTGCGTACATTGCATTGCAATTTCGAAACGAGTGGACTTACGACACTTTGCATTTAAGCAGACTGTATATTTGTTTTAAATATGTAGTAGTAGTAAGTATAGTAACCCCATGTTCATGTCAGTGTGGGACCACTGACGGCGTAGATTTGGTTTCACTCCACGCACAACAAACAACGTCAAACACTGAGAATTGTCGAATTATTGTAAAATCTGTAAAGTGTGTAAAGTGGGAGTAGAGAGGAAGTGGGAATACTGCTCATAACAAGTCGTACAACGGTATGATTTGTTATTGCATTAGCGTTAATAATCTTTTTATGATTATTATCACTAGAATTTTTACTCATTCCTCTTCTGGTCCTGGTTGTTCTGCCTCTACCCACAACCACCGCAAAACGAGCCAAACCCCAACAATATTATATTATTCGCATTCCGCCTGCATACTTCAAGGACTGTCTCTCAAACCTTTCGGCAGTTTACCAATTCAGTGTCTTCTTTTACATTTACTAATATTAATAAAGGGAGTCACTAGCTGCAGAAAAGGTATTTTGAACCGGGAAACCACAGTTATCTGCGTAGTGCATTATTATGCTGGGCAGTTCAATTTGATAGTTTATTTGAAATTCATAAATAAGGAGCTTCACCATTTTGGCGTTTATTCTTGTCTGTAGTAATGTACAAAAAAGCTTTTCTTAAAAGAAATACAGTTGCAATAAATAGTTAATGGAGATAATCGAAAATTTGTAACACAAACAGTGATTGAGATTCACTTGTATGTGTTAGTAGAATGCATACGGCAAAATAGCAAAATGTTTTGGTAGCTAATTTTTGAGGCATTAGTAATGCGACACACTCAAATAAAAGGAAGTAAAATGTATTATAAAACCCCACATGGGAGTTGCATAAAATTATGCAGTAGTTCAGTAGTTCATTTCAAAAGTGTGTGTCACCTACCTGTATGTATGCTACTACGTTAATTTGAATGTGTAAAGTGTTTTCAATCTGTTCTACTGTGAATTTATTCCACTTTTTTGCAATTTTTATTACATACATGTACTTACCAGATGGTAAATTGCCACTGCCATTAAAAAGTAAAAGGTTGAAAAACTAGTGCAAAGCTTGTGTGAATTATAGTAATGGTTCCTTGGAGGGTTTGAGAGGCAATGTAAATTTTGCAATCAGATAATTTTAGTAAAAGAAGGGAAATTTTTAGTCACTGGACCGATGTGCGATGGCGGGACGATGTACCTAGAAACATATCGTCGGTCAAGAAGCTTTGTGCATGAGGTAAGTTCAATTGCCGGTGAAAGCATTGCGACAAAAGTCCAGCGACTGCATTATGTAATTTTGAAGAAGGTCCCAAGCAAACCACTTTTTTTCCTACAAAAAAGGGGATATCCCGCTTCAACTATTTCTAACAAAAAGATAAAATGGTATTTAAACTGTTTAAAAAGTAGCAAACCTCATTCTTGCACGTTTTTAAAGTGATAAAACTGGTATTTACACTTATGTGAAGTGATACTGCTGGTATTTACACTTTTCTCAATTGATAAAACTGGTATTTATGGGCATCTAAAAATAGCAAAGATGGTATTTACGGTATTTTAAAAATAGTAAAACTGGAATTTGCACTTTTCAAAAATAGTAAAACTGCTGTTTAAACATCTTTAAAAACAGTAAAACTGGCATTTACACTTTTCAAAAATAGTAAAACTGCTGTTTAAACTTTTTCGAAAACGTTAAAACTGGCATTTACACTTTTTCAAATACAGTAAAAGAGGCATTTACACTTTTTCAAATACTGTAAAACAGGCATTACAACTTTTTTAAAGTAGCAAACCTAGTAACTTACACTTTTCAAAAATGCTAAAAGTTGTATTTAACCTTTTAAAAACCTAATAAAGTTGAATTTACACTTTTTCAAAAATAGTATGTAATAATGATGTTTACAGTTATACGTCAGTTATCATATAATAAATCTTATAATCAAAGTACCTAATAGAAAGTGTATTGTGACTCCGATCGCCATCGTCACAATGTTGTTAAGTGGGAACTGGACTTACCCTGACATAATGCATCTTCACCCGCGATATGTATGAATAGTAGCAAAGATTCAGTCAACATTTCCCAGGGATATAAAAGCGAGAAGCTAAATGGTTGAACTGGTGAATTTGGTAAAAATTTGAAGTGGCATTTTATATGAGACAGTGTTAACTTGACAGAAGATCAATAGCAAGTTATTTTTTCAAAATAGTCCAAAGTGGCTCACAGTCCCGCCGTTTGCACCCAAAAATAACTTAAGATTCACATCCATGGCCTCCGCCGCGAACACACGCGACACTCAACTCACCATCCGCATCCCAGTCAACCAAAAACTTATAACATCAGCCGAGATGCTCCCAAACATCCAAAATTCAATGAGTGCGAGACACTTGAGAGCGAAACTACATTTCATTTCTATTTTGGTCTATTTTGGCCAGCCACGGGAAAGGTGATGGGAAGCCAAAGTAAACGAGATTTTTACAGCGTCGGCGGCACAGGAGCGTTTGTCGTCTTCTCCTCATCCGTCAGACTTTTACACACTCTCGTCGACTCAGAAAGTGTCTGGGACTTCGGGAGTAGTAACCACATCGTAGTAAATATTTTTTGGCTGCATTCCTACACAACGTACATTTGTCTCACACTATCAGTCCCTATGCACAGGAGACACACACGAGTTCATTCTTATACGGAGACGCTGTAGTATTCCGCTATAGTGTGGGCCACAAACGAAATGAAAGAACGCACAAAATTTCTGCATAGTATTTTCGGAGACGCTTTGTACATGCAACGTCAAGGGGCCGTTCTAGTATTACCGGGTCGAAGAACCTGTGGGGTGTTTAGGGACATCCACCTTGCTCTTTTTGCACTTTTTGTAAATAAAATGAGTGTAACTAACACGTTTTAGCCGTTTTTAAAAAGTAAGTGCTATACTTTTGCCTTCTTTGAAAAAGGAAATTATCTGTTTTTGCATTTTTTGCAAGTGCAGATTTTGTGCTGTGCATTTTTCAAAGACACAAATTCTACGTTTCTGGCTTTTTTTAAAACGCAAATACCAAGTTTTGCACAGGTTTTGGGAAACGTAAATAAATTGTGCATTGTCTATTTTTAAAAATGCAAATAGCCCATTGATTTGACTTTTTGGAAACGTAAATAGAGTGCTTTGCCTATTTTTTAAAGAGAAAGCACCAAGTTCTGTGAGTTTTTTAAAGCGTAGATATTGTGTTTTGTCTGTTTTAAAAGCCGAAATATCAGGTTTTGCACTTTTTTAAACAGTAAATAACACATTACGGCCTCTTTTTACAGCGCAAAACAAAAGATTTTGCACTGAAGATTCTAGTGACGATGCAAATTACTAGGTTTGGTTTTTTAAAAAAATGTAAAAATCTAGGAAAATTCGTACTTTTTACATACCTAGGTAAGTAGATAATATTCAAAAATCCTGAAAAGCACCATTTGCCTTTATTCGTAGAGCTCACCTGAATTAAGATTGAGTGACGTCCATATATTTATATACGAATAATTTGTGCAAGCCCCCTAAAATATTGCATATAGTATTCCTCTGACACATACAATTTTTCAAAGGTTAGCTGTCTTGCGTACATACGTGCTCCGTAGAACTTACCTTCTCAAAATTGAACTAATATTAGTAGGCTTCTAAAATTAAACTCTTTATACGATGAAGTTGATGTTTTGCAATCAACTGTGACGGCTGAATGGTGAATAGAGACGTGTGTATAAAATTGCCCCGAATCACATGTGCTTTTGAGAATGAGTAGATTTTTATAGCCCTGTTTAAAATTAAACCACAGAGTTTTTTTTCAATTTTCCTTGAAGCCTCCCAACTTCTCAAACTTCTCAAGTGTTCTCGTTATTTGATTCGTTTTTTTTTCTGGCGATTTCTCCATTTCTTCTTCTTCTTCTTGTTCATGAATATCATGTCGGATGTGGAAAGACTTCCGTGTGCTGAAATAGACAGTGATATGATGTTTGAAGACCTTTCAAAAGTTTTTTTTTACGTTGGAAATACATATATTATGGATTATGCAAATATACGCGCAGAGTGTAGTGGTGTAGTGGCCTGTACATACTTTTATACTTGTTCTACCACATGTTCTTTAGATTGCGTATCCGACGTGTCAATTGGCTCACAAACTGAATAGCAGAACGGCGACACGCTCTGACTGTACTTCAGATACGTGTAGAGAAAAAGCAATGTACTAGACAGTTGTAAATGTATGCATATAGCAGGGAAAGCTATAGTAAATGTATTCCTAATATATCAAGGGGCCTCGCAAATATGACAAAAGAGAAATGTTGTTTAGAAAATGTCTATTTTACCCACTTCTGGAAAGAAGATAACGTTTACACCACGTTTTGGAACGTTTTAAAAAAAAATGTAAATACCTACCAGTTTTACAACTTTTCAAAATGTTAATACTAGACGTTTGCCTCTTTTTAAAAAGTGTCCTATCATGTTTACAGCTTTTTGAAATGCTATTTTCACGTGTTGTCTTTTTTGAAAAGTGTCATTTCATGTTTTGCAGCTTTTTGAAATGCTATTTTCACGTGTTGTCTTTTTTGAAAAGTGTCATTTCATGTTTTGCAGCATTTTTAAATGCTATTTTTATGTTTTGCCTCTTTTGAAAAAGTTTCATATCGTGTTTTACAGCTTTGTGAAACTCTATTATCAAGTTTTGTCCTTTTTGAAAAAGTGCCATTTCATGTTTCACAGCTTTTTGAAACGATATTTTCAGATTTTCTCATTTTAAAAAGCTTAACAGTACAGTCTGTTACTTTTTAAAATGTTGGTATATTATGTTTTTCCCTGTTTTAAAAAGTGCAGTTTTTTCTGTACTAATTTTAAACGTTTTGCCTTTTTATAAGAATGTAGGTAGGTAAACTCATTTTTTGTTCCTTTTAGAAATGACTCAGTTGACTTGACCAACTTGTATGAAGACCTTTTTGCAAGCCCCCAACTGTCTATATTCAAGATACATACACAGTGTAAAATCCATGTAAAAAGTTTTTTCTTGGACTTTTTTCTTTGCTGTAGAGAGGGTCTTGGGAGAATTAAAAAGAGAAGATGAAAACATCGTTTTGTTTTACGACGCCCCAAAAGTGTACCTTCCCAACCATTTGGTCTCCTTAAGTCGGCATTATTCCGTCATTTGTCACTTTCTCATGTCTCCCTCAATTCCATCTTCAATCCTTCTTTTAATCATGAGCCTCCGTCTCCGTCCATGTATATGCATCCACCCCTCTAAAGCTACATACGTACATACATAGGTATGAGAGTGTAAACTTGAAGCAGCAAAGAGGCAACTGTAATATTTTTCTGTGATTTTAATATTTTCCCCCCTCCTGTCACTTTTCTCAAACTAGACGTTTACCTTGCACAATTTTAAGAACCAGAAATTTTTGCAATACCACTAAAAACTAAAAACCCATTTTCAACACATATTTCCATCATGTTCAACACCGGGTCCAAAAGACTCAAATACCCACTTTTATGACGGTATTGACCTCGGTTGAAAAAATTCGGAAAGTCATATACAGAATGAACATATAGACACCTACCACAGCTCCTTGTAAGATAGGCAATTCCAAGGAAAGGAAAAGATGTAAGATTAGAAATTATTTGCCTTTGGGATTGCTTATAGCCTCAGAATCAGGGGAAATTTTTTTTTCTGGGAAATTTCCAACTAAGCTAAGATATAGTAGGGCCTATATGTATGTACTATCGACAGATATAGAGCCTAGGTAGTTCTGTATCAATTTTTTTTCATTCTTTTTTAAAACCTCGAATCCGATTTAAATTACATTCTGTGTGTACTCATGGCAATGGCTTTGATTGAAAGATTGGATTTGTCTGCTAAAAGTTACACTGTCTGTTATTTCTACTTTCTTAACTCAAGAGGTCAATAAAAGTGATCGTGAGTTGAAATTCAGACCGCCTACATTTTATTTGTTTTAACGGTTTTTCCTCAGACTATGCGTGCTGGGCGAATGGACGTGTATCGTGGGTCAAGAAGCATTCTGGCAAAGGTCCAGTCCTTGCTAAAAAGTATCGTGACGATATTCCAGAATCCCCAACCTATTCGGAGCTGCGAAGCCGTTAACCATGGAAAGAATGCTTGCAAAAGTGTATATTCTACAATAAACGTTTTCAAAAAGACCAGAACTAGTGCTAACACTTTTAAAAAAGGCTTAAACAAGAAATTAAAGTTTCCGAAAGAGTCAAAACTAGTAACTAACACTTTGAAAAATGATTAAAACAAGAAATTAGCGTTTTCACAGAGATGTAAAATTGGACATGACACCGTTTCGAAAAGGTTCAGTTCACTCAATCTCAACGTCATTTTGACGAAAGTAACGACCAAGTTACTGTTACTTTCGTTTTAAAAAAGTGCAAATTACAATTTTACATTGTTTGTAAAACAAAAAGCAGTAAAACTGGTATTTTAACTTTTCAAAAATGTACAAACCAAGTACCTACCTATTTACATTTTTCAAAAGTAGCCAAACTGTTTTTTACTCTCTTTAAACGATCAAAACTGCTTTCCTTCTGTTGCATGTTGGTGCTTTTCCAAAAGTTTGCAAAAGTGGCTTATATACACTTTTTGATATGTAACAGTAAAAACAGATTTTGAATCTTTTAAAAAAGTGCAAGCACGTATTTGTACTTTCCAAAAATCCTAAATCTGTTACTTGCTATTTTTCAAAAATGTGTGAAAGTAGGATTTATACTTTTTATAATCACAAAGGAAGAAAGTTGATTATTGGGACTTGAGTCAAAATAAATGGCATAAGAGTCAGAATGCGTTTAAGCAGGGACTCGCCTAACGCCAGAATGCCTCTTCACCGACGCTATGTCCATATATCAGTAGATGAATACCTTCCTATAGGAACTAGTGGAGGAACATAGCGACGAGGGAATCTCAAGGGGACGTCAGTTGATTCCTCTATTTCAAATTCCCTTCTTTTGCGCTGGCTCTCGTGGAGCCCAGGACTGCTACTTCTGGAAGACTGGAACTTCCTTATTACTACAACTTGTTTCGCTTTATGCCTAGTTTTACTTGAAGTCATTCAGTTCAGGAATGATGAGTTTTATTGGTTTGCATTATTTATGGTAAGCACTCCCGCTTTGTACGTCGAGGGCGAAAGTAGCCTAGAAACCAAGGACCAGTTTGTTTTACGAATAATATAATATATGACTTACACGTACATACGACGAGCTTTCGCGTGGAGACCGTTGTAGTGGGTCTGGGTATGTTCTGGCCATTATTATACTTTCGTCTGCAATGCTTTCCAGAGCAGGAGACTTTTTAGCCTGGTCTACTCGGAGCATTGCTTTGCGTCTTCCATTATTGCCCTGGATTTCATCTCCTCCATCTCTCTCGCATCCCTGAGTCCCTGTATTCTTCTGGGTCTTCCACTCTTCCTACACATCTCCTACTTCCTGCCCTTTTTGTCCTTCCCAGGAGCAGTTGCCTATAGGTCTCTAGTTTATGGGCGAGAGCGTTAACCCAACGGTAAAAGTCGACGTTTCACTTAGAACGGGCTGTAGAGCTGTAAAAAGCAGACGGAGGTACATTGTGCGGGAGTTGGGAAGGCAAAAGGACGCATTTTAAATTATCTTATTCACATTCACGCTTTTGAAATGCTGTAAAATGCGAATTTGCATGTTTTGAAAAAGGTGTTAGTTGCTCTATTTACACGTTTTTGAAAAGGCACAAAATGTTTTATAAACGATTTTGGAAAACATGGCATCTAACGATTTAACCTTTTTGAAAAGATTGCAAATCCCCTATTGACCTGATTTTAAAAGATGCAAAACTACACACATTTAAACACTCATATTTGAAAATGTGCAAAATGCTCTATTTACATGCTTTTGAAAAGATGGGAAAATATCCCAATTACGCATTTTCAAAAAGCCGCAAAATCGAATGTTGGCATGTTTTTAAAAGATGCAAAATACACTATTTACATGTTTCTAAAAGTTCCAAAAATCCAATCTAAGCGTTTTTAAAAAGCTTCTTTCGAAAAATCTCCCATCGATACGTTTTAAAAAGACACAGGATGATATTTTCCAAGTTTCCTCAACCAGTGAAAAGTAAAATACTGCTCTTTTTCTTTGCTTTGTAAAAACAAAAGGAAATCCACCACGTTTTGCTTTTAAAATCCCATCAATATGAATTTAAAGGTCTGGCTAAATGTGCCATTTTGTCTAACATTTAGCCATATAAGTATGTTATGTTAGTATGTATAGGAATTAGTATTAGTTGGAAATACAGTAAATTCAAATTCAAATGGTGGTGCGTATATATAATAATGTAGATGGATTGTACTATGTATGCACCAGTATGAGCCTCAAACGTGTAATACTAATGTGCAGATTTGGAGAATTTGGAGGTATTTGAATATACGGAGCAATTTCGAGTCCAAAGCAAAGCAAAGGCTGAAGGAGAAGGATCCATGCAATGCAATGTAAAGAAATGGGCATCTCAGTGTAGTAATGCAAAAGGGTGTGAGTCGACTACACTTGAACCACACGAGGCAATTCCTCTCATCAATGTTGCATTGAATAATCCGCTCATCTATCTCTCAATGTTCCCAGCCCTGTTCCCTAACTACTCCACTCCTCCATGAATCCAAAATTCGACCCTCCACAAGTGACTGAGTCCCAACTACAAAGTGTAAAATGGTGGGAGAGGGAATGGGGGATTGATTACAAAAATATATGGAACAGAATTCCTTTATTACGCTCCCAAGCACATTCCACTCCATCGTCGTCACAAATTGAGTTAACTGGGGAACTTAAAGGGTTTTCTAATTCCAAAGGAGTCTCCGATTTCTCCCCATTTAAAACCACGGAGAGCTCCATTTCTTTCCACACTCAAGCACACCACACTCGCCCAGTCAAACTACGTGTGCATTATTATTGCAACATTTCTTTATTTTATTGCCACACTCAACAACAAAGCGGCGTCATTTTCTGCCATTTGATGTGAAGCCAAGTGATGGGATTTGATGGGGGGCTCCAGGGCTACAATGTTGAAGGGAGGCTATACATTGTATGTAGATTTTTTTTCTAAATACATGCTTGAGGGTTAGCAGAGTTTTGTTGGAAACATTCACAGAGTGTTTATGACTTGAATGATGTTACAAACTCTAAGATTACAGGGACTATGGGATGGATGGGAGGATGAAGCCATTTTTGACATTGAAATAGCATGGAAAGTGACGATTATGAATATTATTACAACCAAAATAATTCGGCTCATTGAGCTACGCGTCGGCCCTCATCGTCGGGGAAGTAGCAGAATCGTTGAGAATGCGTCAGGCAGCTCATTTCTTAGCTACTGTATCGCTACAGTAACTGCAAACTGACTGGACTTTATACCACCTATGTTTACCTTTTTGAAAGGGCAAAACGCTTACTTTAACTACTTTTTTGAAAGTGCAAAATGCCATAATGACCTTTTTAAAAAGACAAACGCGTACTGTAATTACTTTTTTGAAAGTGCAAAGTGCAATATTGACCTTTTTAAAAGGGCAAACGCTTACTTTAACTACTTTTTTGAAAGTGCAAAATGCCATAATGACCTTTTTAAAAAGACAAACGCGTACTGTA
>JAQFZC010004142.1:0-16821 GCA_034695205.1 Dicyrtoma fusca | reverse complement strand
AAAACATTTAATTAATTAAATTTGCTCCCAATAACATTAAATCATCATTTTCATCCGTAGTCATAATTACAAGGCAATATAAAAATCGATAGTTTTTAAACACCCCAACTTAAAAGTAGTTTACTAACGCCAAACTCGATATACTCGTAAAATGGTGGGCTTCTCAATGACGACTCGAAACTCTCCACTAAACATGTTTTATATCATAGCAATTTAGTTACAGAGAGAATACTCACTATAGCGTGAAAGTACGTGCATAGTAGCTCATGTTACATTTTTTAATACAAAAAAAGGGTAACGTAGATGAGTAGCGTAAAGCGCTATATAGACTGAACCATGATTACTTTGTATATACATATACTATGACTATGAATTTATTATTTCTATGGATCACGTTGTATATATACAGCCCAGCCTGCGTGTATGTACCTGTAGACTGTGAACGGGTGTAACATTTTTTTTACGACGAGCATATATCCCCCAGTGTAGAAATAAAGCTAACTAGGATCTGTACAGTTCAAATTAGTGTTACGTATTTCAATGCCCGTGTGCAGTGCGGAGTACCATATGGCGGGTATCAACTTATCTTAATAACCGAAGTTGTTTGGAAATTTACTAATAATTAGTAGGTGACCGGATTCAAGACCTTGACGAAACGATAAAGACAAAAAAACTAAGAAAACAATGAAGGAAAAGCCATTTCTTTCTGGTACTATAAGGATGGCGATACCAACAGCGCTCCGGCTGCAGTGAACAATCCCGGGTCCCGGCGCAGCAACATTCTCAATTATTTTTATTTTTTAGATCCAACGGTAATTTTTAATGCTTAGTTTGTTAAACCAAAAACTATTGAAACTTTCCGGCATAAGACAGAGAGAACACCATCCTAAGAATCCTATTAATGTAAAGCAGATCATCATTACAGGGTCTGTTTGAGGAACTTTAGAAATCGCTAATTTCGTAATCACTACCCCATAATTGCCTTTTTTGATTGTTTAATGTAACGTCGCATTAAACGAATTGATCGAATATGCATCGTACGTGTCCACTTTAGTTTGCACTGTATGCATTCCTCATAATCGTTTTAGCAAACGGCGGTGCAACAGGCGGTGCTATTTTGAGATCGCAAAGCAGCAAACACCTTTTCACTCTAATTTTTCCATAACGGAAAATGCCGGTTTTACAAGTTAAAAGGGTTTTGTTTTTTTAAATAAAAGACAGATGTTTCTACATTCTTTGATAGTAAAGTGTAGAAATGATTGAAAAGTTTTCGTTTTGCACGTAAATAATAAGACGGGGCTTCACAGAGACTAATCGGTTCCTTTCCTGATTCTGATCTGATGTCCCTTACAATTAGTTTATTCCATAAGGCAAGTCTAAATATCTCTTTTTTGTTCCAGGCAATTTAAAACTAGTTATCCGTAGTCTAGTTATACCTACAATTTTTTTCCGGTTTTTTGTACACGCATTCAATATTAAATAAAACAATTTGTGCTATAGCGATGAATCAAAAAATTTAAATACCTATTTAAGACTGTAATACATTATGACTGAGACACAAAATTCTATTAAATCTGCTCCACATAACATGTTTGTGCTTTCTTTTTTTAAGACTCCATTTGTGTGTAGAACATTCACAGAAAACAATAGAACAGCAGACGAGGCTACGCAGCTACAAGTCCAAATATGAAATACTTTGGAGATCCCAGTGATGTTCAATCACTGGGAACGACAGCTGTGAAAGCTCTACCGGTAATAGCTTTAATAATCATAATTTTACAATGGAAGAGGACCGTCCTTCAATCCTGCGCCTCGAATCCTCACCAGAAACCGTGACAGATTTCACTGTGACGGCCTATAACCGGGAAACATTAATTGACCATCATTTATTTGATCGATCTGACTGTGTACGAGTCGAAAAAATCGGGAATTTCGACAACACTTTCAATTGGCTTAAAAGCACCGTTTTTGTGCGTGTGTACCTAATTAGAAAGGTAATTCAAACAGTATTAAATGAAGTTGACCAAAAAGCATCATCATCAGTAGTCATAATATCAAGGTAAAACAAAAATCGTTAGTTTTGAAACTCCCCAACTTACAAGTAGCTTAATAACGCCTAACTCGAAATAATCGTCAAATATTGGGCTTCTCAATGACGAATCTAAACTCCACTGTATACTTATATTTTATGTCATAGCAATTTGGTTATAGTTACTGAGAGAATGCCCACTATAGCGTGAAGTTACTTAGTTATTAATGTTACATTTTATTATATACAAAACGGTTTACGTGGGTTAGCCTGCTAGGTTAGACTGTATTGTATGATATTTCCAGTGTAGAAATAAAGCTAACTAGTATCTGTACAGTTATCGAACATGGCATAAGAACATGATGCTTATGGGCAGATGGGCACTTTCATCCACCTACGTATATTTTCAAAGCGCGTGCCCCGAATGCACGAAAGCTGGGCGATTTCGCATTTTTATTCAAAAGGCAGGTAATTGTTACTGCACCTTTTTTAAATACGGTTATTGTGGCTTTACATTTTATTAAAGGAAGAAACTTGGGTTTTGCAGCTTTTTGAAGACGGCAATAATTGTGATTTCATTTTTTTCAAAAAAGAGATGGGTACGTAGACCTATTGACGTATAGTTTTTGTTTTTTTTTAGAAAGATGATAATTCTGATTATGATTTTTAAAGGATGAAATTGTAATTTTGTTCTTTTTGATAGTTATAATTACATTTCATTTTTTCGAAAAGCAGGTAATTTCATGCACACACTTTGAATGCGCACAAATATTCCTAACAATGCACGTTTATTGTTTGCATTCTCGATCTTTATTTATGTACAAACGGATATTTAGAGATTGGCCTATTTTCAAAAATTTTTACGTGGACCCTCTTTGGCCTAATTCGATACAATCGTCAAATGTTAGGCTTCTCAATGACGATTCGAAACTCCTCTGTAAATATGCTAAAAGTCACTGCAATTTAGTTATGGAGAGAATATCCACTATAGCGTGAAGTTACTTTGTTACTCTCTCTTAGCGTAATAGACATAAGTATATGATAACATTGTATATCTTCTTTGAATTTGTATTTTACGTAGCATTTTACCCAGCGTGTACCTGTAACCTGTGAACGCGTGTAACATTTTTTTGCGACGAGGATGTAATTCCCAGTGCAGAGAAAAAGCTAACTAGGATCTGCACAGTTCAAATTAGTGTAACATATCAATGGCCTTTCAATCTGTATCTCTATCGCTTCTCTAAAGTTCATAGTTTGGTCTTTGATGGGGGTTACATTTATTGCAATTCAAAGTCTAATCATTTCCAGTTTTGAAACGTGTACATGCCCTTTGGCTTTTGGATGTATCCGTAATGTTACTTTACCTTTGGTATATGTAGGTACCTGTATGCAAATATACTCGACTTGCTTGTAACGTGTTAGCTGTTACTCTGTTACTCGCTCAAAAGTTGTTTTTGTTTATGTACTGAAGTCAACGGAGAGTGGTAGGTCAGCCCAGCAGTTCTGAATTGAGAATTGGACTTCTAAAAAAAATGTGAGATCTGCAATCGGCTAACACAGCATTGCAGTGTAGTGCAGTGAAAACTGCAATGCACTACAGAGTCAATCAGCCTGTGTTAGGCTAGTGCATTTTACATTATTAATAATTTGTTTTTGAATTTTTCAAATTCAAAATCAATCGCCCCAAAGCCCCAATGCGCAATGGACTCTCGTTACTGAAACAGTACACATTATTGGAAGAGCGAATCAGAAAACTGAAGTTGGAGATAACGCGCGCTTTCAGTGCTAAAGGAGACCTAAAAGGCAATGGTAATCAAAGATTCAAACACTGTGTGTAATTTAATAGCCAGTCCAGTGCAAAGTCCAGAGCCAGAGGCCACATAGGAAAGCAAGGGATAAAAATTCCACTTTTGCTAGTGCAAAAATGAGTAAAGTAAAAGTGGATCTTGAGAATAGCGAAGAAACCTTCATGCCTTATTGCTAAAGTGTAAAATGGTTCACTTGATTTTTGTATCTTTTTCTGATGCACATTTTGCATTCATTTGACCATGTTTCCACACACACATTAGAGCAGGAAATTAAAGGACAGGAATCATAAACGTATATACATTACAAAGGAGATGATGCTGTAAAGTTTAAGGTACACAATAAGGATGAAGATCCTGTCCGACGGCGGCCGCCGTCACTGCTGGTCTACAGCACATTTTGTGACACGCCCCGCCACCATCTTGAGCTAAATAATCTTCAAATTATATCTCAACTTCACTAGGCTGTTCAAAACTCACACTAGTAGAACACCGACTGTCCTCAATTACAATAGTTACAACTACAACACACTACAATTACTATTATTATTATATTTTAATAATAGTTTTAGTCAACTAAGTTAAAGTGACATTGCATTATTGCATCGGCTTAAAAATATCTTTGGCCTAATACTACACACAGAACAAATTGATATAGCATTAAGATAAGGTAAACAATATTTAGTGAGTTTTTAATTAAGTTGGTACCATATTATTGGACTGGAAAGCTACGAATTAGATTTCAGACACGGAACGGCGTTTTTTTTAATCCTATAGTTTGAATTTAGAAGTTGCCTTTTTTATTTAATTTTGAATTTTAAATTTTGTCCATTTGAAATTACATACGTAATTGAGATTTTATAGGAAAAGTTTAAATTAAAGGCTTTACAGTATTACTATATAGTATTACATAAGCTAACCAAAATTGATTTAAAATGAAAACGGCTATTCAAGAAATTTTAAGAAAAAACAAAACTGAAGTTGGAGATGTGGTCTAATTTAATTTTTAAATTGGATTTTTACAGACCACGTAGGTATGTAGTGTGATTCTTTGTTGGGACAGAAGTTTGACGAAGTAATTAAGATATTGAGTTAGCTGGCTTTTTACTTTTTCGTTTACGAAATATAAATTATCAACTTTAGTTTTAAGTTATCTAGCTTAGCTTGACGAATAAAGTAGTTTTTTTCAAGTAGTATTATAGCTTCATACCCTTAGTTATTATTTTTAGCATTAAGTATGTATTTTTATTTGTTTAACAGTTCATTAAAATCCGATTTGTGACTAAATACTGAACAGGTTGTGACTGGATTGAAGACCTTCAGGAAAAGAAAATAAAACCAAATTGAGAAAACATAAAGCAATGAAGAAAAAGCCGTCTTCTGCTGGTACCAAGGATGGCGTTACCAGCAGCGCTCCTCCTGCAGTTAAGAAGCCCGGGTATCGGCAAAGCGGTATCCTCTACTGATTGTATTTTTAAATCCACGGTAATTTCTAATGCTTAGTTTGTGAAACTGAAAACTATCGAAACTTTCTAACGGCTGTGGATTATAACAAAAATTAATAATAACTTTTTTTCTATTTTGTTTTCGTGAATAGGCTAGTACACTGTAAAAGTTATTACGGAAAGGACTATGGATGTCAACCAAAACTCTGGAAACTACGAGCTGTTGTGCAGATAATCAGAAAGTGATTTCAGAATTCAAATAATCAACTATTATAATTTATTTCAATTAATTTTATATGCATATAAAATGCATTAGAGACTAACACAGAGAGAAAACCATCCTAAGAATCCTATTAATGTAAAGCAGACTATCCTACATGGTCCGTTTGAGGAACTTTGGAAATCGTTAATTTCGTATTCACTACATCATTAGAGCCTATTTTGATTGTTTAATGTAACGCCGCATTAAACGGATTTGTCAAATTTGCATCGTATGTGTCCAGCTTAGTTTGCACTGTCTGCAATCGTCATAATCATTTTAGCAAAAGCGGTGCAACAAGTGCGAATATTTTGAGATTGCAAAGCACCAAAAACATTTTAACTTTAATTTTTCCATAATGGAAAGTATTGGTTTTACATGTTAAAAAGATTATCTTTATTATTATTATTTATTATTATCATTTATTATTTCGGGATACGCAGAAAATGCAATTCGCAATAGCTAAATTGTATACACGATTTATACTGAAAATGTAAAGTTTATGATGGAACAACTACTTGGAAAAGCTTTTCATAAGCAGCAGAGAAAACTGTGCAGTCTCAGGAAAGCTTTTCATTATACAAACATTTGATTTTATTAAATAACTGCTGGCCTTTTCTGGGTTTGACGTGGGTCACTTAAGCAGAAACGATAATTTCCATTAAGTTTTTATGTCATTCTAGGTGTTCAGATAAGCACTTCCGGGAAACAAATATACTTTTCGATGTCAGAATTTACTATTAGCGCTCTTACCTCGTCAGTATTGAAGTCTATACAAACCACGAGAGGATTCATTAATGTTTTGCACAAAAAATAAAGCAGTTGCATTTTACCGAATATTTAATACGCAATCTCCAAGGCTATTGTGGATAAAATGCTTAAACGTATGTTATGAAAGGATTCAGAATTAAACCTGAGATTGTCGACTCAGTTAGGTATTTTTATTTATGTATGCCATCACTGATGTTGATGTACTTTTAATTGACTAAAAGTGTAACAAAAGTTTGTTTTTAATTATTTCATGTTGAATGTTTGTGATCATTTCATGTCATACTTTCCGTTTTCTGGCAATGGTAAAAAAATAGGAACCAGTGGGCATCTCGTATGCGCAGATCTATGCACAATGCTATCTTTGAATTTAAAATATAGCAAAAATAGCATATATAGTAGCTCGCAACTCAATTTAATAGTCAAATGTTGGGTTCCTCGAACAGGAATCAAAAATTCTCTGTAAATAATTTTTTGTTCTACATTTTATTGTATAAAAAGGGGTAATGTGGATGACCGCAATCAAGTCCAATCATTCCCAGTTTTGCAGCATGTACAAGCCGTTCTGCTTTTGAGTGTATCCGAGATCTGTTACTTTGCCATTGGCATAAGTACCTGCATACAAATATACTCGACTTACTTGTAACGTGTTAGCTGTTACTCGTTTAAAAGTTGTTTTTTTTGTAATGAAGTCAAAGGACAGTGATACAGGTCAGCCCAGCAATTATTCATTAGAAACTGCACTTCTATTAAGATGAGAGATTTGAAATCGGCTAACACAGCAGTGCAGTGCAAACTGCAATGCACTACACAAGTCCATCAGCCTGTGTTCGGCTAGTGCATTTTACTTTATTAATACACAAGTACCTAAGTGGGTTTTGAATTTTTCAAATTCAGAATCTATCGCTCAAATGGTATGTATATTGCACGTCTCGTTTGAGGTTGAGTTACCGGTTGCAGTTTTATTGTGAAGCTTTCCTGTTTTATTTAGGCAGATATTATTAGAGATAGACAGAATCATTATCCACAACATTCAGAGTCAGAGCCAGAGGCCACATAGGAAAGCAAGGGACAAAAATTCCACTTTTGCTAGTGCAAATATGATTGAAGTAAAAGTGGATCTTGAGAAGAGCGAAGAGATCTTCATGCCTTATTGCTAATGTGTAAAATGGTTCACTTTATTTTTTTATCTTTTTCTGATGCACATTTTGCATTCATTTGACCATGTTTCCACACACACATTAGAGCAGGAAATTAAAGGACAGGAATCATATACGTATATACATTACAAAGGAGATGATGCTGTAAAATTTAAGGTACACGGTTAGGATGAAGATCCTGTCCATCGGCGGCCGCCGTCACTGCTGGTTTACAGCACATTTTGTGACACGCCCCGCCACCATCTTGAGCTAAATAATCTTCAAACTATAATTCAACTTCACTAGGCTGACCAAAACTCACACTAGTAGAACACCGACTGTCCTCTATTACAATAGTCACAACTACAACACACTACGATTATTAATATTATTATAGTTTAATAGTCTCAGTCAACTAAGTTAAAGTGACATACATAAGTGGTAAAGAGCACGTGTAATTCCTTCAGAAATCATTGCACTATTGCATTGGCTTAAAAATATCTTTTACCTAAATACTACACACAGAACAAATTAATGTAGTTTTAAGATCAGAGGTAAACAATATTTAGTGAATTTTTTATTAAGTTGTTACCATATTATTGCCATACAAAGTTACGAATTAGATTTCAGACACTGAACGCCGTTTTTTTAATCCTACAGTTTGAATTCAAAACTAACCATTTTTATTAACTATTATTCTTAAATTGAATTTTAAATTTTGTCCATATTTGAAATTACATACGTGATTGAGATTTTATATTAAAATTTGAAATTAAAGGCTTTACAGTATTACTAACTGCATTACTGTGTACATAAATGTGTTGCAGTTGGTACTGGTAGTTTAGGAAAAATAAATTATCAACTTTAGTTTTGAATTATCTATCCTGATGAATGAAGTAGATTTTCTATTTTATTTTTTTTCAAGTAGTACCATAGCTTCATACCTTTAGTTATTATTTTTAGCTATAGTATGTACATACTTTAATTGTTTAACAGTTCATTAAAATTCGATTTGTGACTGAATACTGAATAGGTGACTGGATGCAAGACCTTCACGAAAACATAAGAAAAACCGAATTGAGAAAAGAATGAAGGAAACGCCATCTTCTTCTAGTACTAATTGTAAGGATGGCAATACCAACAGCGCTCCGGATGGAGTTAAGAAGCCCGGGTAGCGGCAAAGCAGCATCCTCTACTGATTTTATTTTTAAATCCCACGGTAATTCCTAATGCTTAGTTTCTGAAACTGTAAACTATCGAAACTTTCCAACGGCTGTGGATTTTAACAATAATTAATAATAACTTTTGTTCTATTTTGTTTTCGTGAATAGGCTTGTACACTGTCAAAGTTAGTACGGAAATGGGTATGGCTGGGAACCCAAAATCTGGAACCTACGAGCTGTTGTACACAAACTAAAAAAGTGACTTCAAAACTCAAATGACCGACTATTATTATTTATTTCAATTAATTTTATACGCATATAAAATGCATTAGAAAATAAGGACAGAGAGAAAACCAGTAAACCACCCAGAGTCCCAGAGACTGCTATTATTGTAAATAGTATCAACAGAGTCAGTTTAAGGAAGTTTATGAATGAATCTTTCATAATAATAGCCAATTTAAATTTTCTAATTTAACGTCACATTAAACAATTTTGTCAAAAACGAAGCGGACGTGTGCTGCCAAGCTTTTCCATCTTCAAAGTTATCTTCGACCTTCGTTGTAGCGAACGGCGTCAGAGGCGTTACTATTTTTAGAATTCGATTTTTTAGAAGCAACTTTTCAGCCGTTCAGTGATGTTTAGAAAGTATGTCATTGAAGAAGAAGGGTCAGTTCCCAGTAAATCATTCCATCAGTCCCGTAAGTCGCCTTATTTATTAGCAGCGTTAGCAAACGGCTGTGCTGCAGGTGCGGCTATTTATAGATGGTGCAGAAGCTAGTTTCCTTCAGTTTAGTTTATTTCACATTCCAGAAGGCAAGTTTCAAAAACTCAAACTTTTCATGGAATTTAAAACTAGCCATCAAGCCATCCCTAATTCTTAAAAGGATATGCTATAATATATCCTACTAGTATAGTATATAATATACCACGACGTTATTTTTTTTTTATTTAAAATACTAATTATTGTTTTCATGCTGCAGTGCAAGTAAAATTAACGGAGTCCCCGTGAATGATGAATCGTTGTATTTTTATAAAGCGGCGTATAACACGCAAGTTTTAAGCTTACACTTTTTATTTTCGTTTTTGCTTGTAAATATGGGTACAAAATTCAATAAATGATTTTGGATTGTAATAATGAATTGCAAAATGTAAGGCTAAAATATTGTAATCAATGTACGAAATTCAAATAAATGGGCTTGAAATAACATTTATGCTCTTTTAGTTCATTTTAATAGCTAAAGGACACAGTTGGCATTCTTCAATGCATTATCA
Organism: Dicyrtoma fusca; assembly: GCA_034695205.1. Lineage (NCBI taxonomy): Eukaryota > Metazoa > Arthropoda > Collembola > Symphypleona > Dicyrtomidae > Dicyrtoma > Dicyrtoma fusca. Next base: position 6,941 of record JAQFZC010004142.1, on the reverse strand, counting down.
GTGATGGTTTACAGTTTACAGTAGTATAGCCAAACTATGCATGATGATTTAATTGGAATTAATTAATGCTGGCGTGTTTTCTGTCATTGAATGCCTGTAATATTTTTTCGCGACGAGGATATAATTCCCAGTATTGAAGTAAAGCTAACTAGTATCTGTACAGTTAAAATTTATTTAACATGGCAATGCCCTTTCAATCTGTATTTCTATCTCTCAACTTAAATCTTAAATTCAGTGTTTTATCTTTCATGGGAGTCACATTTATTTAAATTCAAAGTCTAATCATTTCCAGTTTTGCAGCGTGTACATGCCCTTTGGCTTTTTCATGTTTTCGTATTGCTACTTGGGCTTTGGCATAGGTACCTGCATACCAATATATTCGACTTGCTTGTAACGTGTTAGCTATACACTGTTACTCGCTCAAAAGTTGTTTTTGTTGTTGTACATAGGTAGTTGTAATGAAGTTACAGGAGAGTGGTAGGCCAGCCCAGTAGGTAGCGAAACAGAGAATTGCACTTCAATAAAGATGAGGGATTTGCAATCGACTAACAAAGCAGTGCAGTGCAAACCGGAAAGCACTCCAGAAGTGCTTCAGCCTGTGTTAGGCTAGAGCATTTGACTTTATTAATAATTTGGATTTGAATTTTCCAAATTCAGAATCAATCGCGCTCCACTTGCACTCTCGTTACTTCGACATCACAGATTATTGAAACCAAATTGAGAAAACATAAAACAATGAAGAAAAAGCCGCCTTCTGGTGGTAATAAGGATGGCAATACCAACAGCGCTCTTCATGCAGTTAAGAAGCCCGGGTAGCGGCGAAGCAGCATCCTCTACTGATTTTATTTTTAAATCCACAGTAATTTATAATGCTAAGTTTGTGAAACTGTAAACTACCGAAACTTTCAAACGGCTGTGGATTATAACAATATAATTAATAATAACATTTTTCTATTTTGTTTTCGTGAATAGGATATTACACTGTAAAATTTATTACGGAAAGGGCTATGGATGTCAACAAAAACTTTGAAAACTACGAGCTGTTGTGCAAATACTAAGAAAGTGATTTCAGAATTCAAATGATCAACTATTTTAATTTATTTCAATTAATTTTATGTGCATATAAAATGCAATGGAGACTAACACAGAGAGAACACCATCTTAAGAATCCTATTAATGTAAAGCAGACCATCCAACAGGACCCGTTTGAGGAACTTTGGAAATCGCGAATTTCGTATTCACTACCTCATAAGAGCCTATTTTGATTGTTTAATGTAACGCCGCATTAAGCGAATTGATCGAATATGCATCGTATGTGTCCACTTTAGTTTGCACTGTCTGCAATCGTCATAATCATTTTAGCAAACGACGATGCAACAAGTGCGAATATTTTGAGATCGCAAAGCAGCAAAAACCTTTTAACTCTAATTTTTTCATAACGGAAAATGCCGGTTTTACAAGTTAAAAGGGTTTTGTTTTTTTTAAATGGAAGACAGATGTTTTTATATTCTTTGATAGTAAAGTGTAGAAATGATTGAAATGTTTTCTTTTTGCATGTAAATAATAAGACGGGGCTTCACAGAGAGAATTAATAAAGCGGCGTATAACAAACAAATGTATATCTTATGCCTACATTTGTTTCCAATTTTTTGTACACGCATCCAATTTTAAATAAAACAGACGGGTTGTAAGGATGAATCGAAACATTGAAGTACCCAATCAAGACTGTTATATATTGTGATTAAGACAAAATTCTATTGAATCTGATACAATTAACACCTGTTTTTATTCTTTTTAATGGCTATGGGGTACTTGACGTTCTTCAAAAGCATTGTGTACTTTTGAAAAGGAATGATTCTCTGGGGCGTGTCTTCTCGCTGTGTTGTTCGTCTGTCATCTTTGTCAATAAATCTGTACCTACTTGCAAAGTTTTGATTGATCGGATCATAATAGGTCGAGGAAACCAAAACAAAGTATCCAGAGGTTCATACGTTTGTAAATAATTGTAATAATGTCAATAATTGGTATTTGAAGTTGAATATTTGAAGTACATAAACTAAAGTATTTTGTGCCAGAATTTCAACGTCATGAAAAAGGAAATGAATTTAAAATAAGCCCAAGTTTTTTGCGCCATTCGTTTAGTATTGGAATTTCGAATTGAAATATCTCCTGAATCGAGGAATATCGATCTAAGATAAAACCATATTTGCATAGACAGAAAAATGTAGTATCGTTTAAAAAAATATTTAGCTGCCCCAACTTGCCCCCCTCAGAAATAAACGTGAATGAAAATCACTCAAATTACCACAACCAAAAGGGCCGTTCATAATATTGATAATGATAATACACTGACTGTATATCATTTTCGAATTTGTATTACGTACATAGCATATTGCCCAGCGTCTATACGTGTAGATAGTGAACGCGTGTAACATTTTTTCGCGACGAGGATGTAATTCCCATTGCATTGCAGAGAAAAAGCTAAGTAGGATCTTCACAGTTTAAATTAGTGTAACATATCAATGCCCTTTCAATCTGTATTCCCGTTTTTCCACTTAAATTCATAGTTTTGCCTTTTATGGGGGTTACATTTTATTATTTAAATTCAAATTCCATCATTTCCAGTTTTGCAGCATGTACAAGCCCTGTGGCATTTGGATGTATCTGTAATGTTACTTTGCCTTTGGTATAGGTACCTGTAAACGAATAGACACGACTTCCTTGTAACGTGTTAGCTGTTACTCGTTTCAAAGTTGTTTTTGTTTTTGTAATGAAGTCATGGGACAGTGGTAGGTCAGCCCAGCAGCAAGTAATTGAGAATTGCACTTCTATAAAGATGAGAGATTTGCAATGAGCTAACCAAGCAATGCAGTGCAGTGCAGTGCAGTGCAGTGCAAACTGAAATGTACTGCAGAAGTACCTACATCAGCCTGTGTTAGTCTAGTGGATTTTATTTTATTAATAATTTGCTTGTGAATTTTTCAAATTCAGAATCAATCGCTCCACTACTACCACTCTCGTTACTTACACAGCACAGATTATTCGATGAACAGCGATTTAGAAAACCGAAATTAGAAATAACGCTCTCAGTGCTAAAGGAGACGAAGGCAATGGTAACCAAAGAATTAAAAATTTATTATCCAGTGCAGTGCAAAGTACTATGTGACCGGTAATAACTAATCTTAATAACCGAAATTTTTTAAAAGTGCTACTAAGCACTAATAATTGCTGTAATTTGAACCTGTGCTGTGTTGCCTTCATTTTACAAAAGCCCTTACCGTTAAAATTGTAACTAAATATTGCTTTTTACTTTATTTTTAATTACTTTTATTAGTATTACTGAAGTACGTATGTATCTATGTATATAATAACGTGGTACTCGGTACGAGCTCGAATTACCGGTTGCAATTTCATTTGGAAGTATTTCAGTTTTATTTAAGCAGATATTATTAGAAATAGACTGAATCAATATTCACAGCATTCAAAGGCAGAGCCAGCGGCCACATAGGAAAGTACGGCTACAGGAAATCCAATCCACTTTTGCCAGGGCCAGAGCAATAAAGGTTGATTTCGTTATTGTAAAAGTAGGAATTGATTCGCTAGCTTTTTTTAATCTTTTTCTCCTGAGCATTGTGTATTCATTTGATCATTTCCACACATGCATTAGAGCAGGAAATTAAAAGAAAGGAATTAAATACATACATTACAAAGGAGATGATGCTGTAAAGTTTAAGGTACACAGCCAGGATGAAGATCCTGTTTTACGGCGGCCGCCGTCACTGCTGGTCTACAGGACCTTTTTTGACACGCCCCGCCACTATCTTGAGCTAAATACTGTACAAACTATATTTCAACTTCACTAGACTGTTCAAAACTCACACTAGCAGAACACTGACTGTCCTTAATTACAATAATTACAACTACAACACACTACAATTATTATTATATTTTAATAATAGTCTCAGTCAACTAAGTTAAAGTTACATAAGTGCTATAGGAAGAGCCTGTGTAATTCCTTCAGAAATGATTGCATTATTGCATTGACTTAAAAATAACTATTACCTAATACTACACAGAGATCAAATTAAAATGGTATTAAGATCAGGTAGACAATATTTAGACAGTTTTTAATTAAGTTGGTACCTTATTATTGTGCTAGAAAGTTACAAATTAAATTTCAGACACCGAACGGCGCTTTTGGTTCCTATAGTTTGAATTTAGAAGTTAATATCTTTATTTAATTGAATTTTAAATTTTGTCCATTTGAAATAACATGCGTAATTGCGATTTTATATTAAAAGTTGAACTTAAAGTCTGAACAGTATTACTGGTAATATAAGCTTGAATTAATTTAGGACTAAAGCGGCTATTCACGAACGTGTAATAGAATTTATTTTTGTTTTTAGAAAATATACGATTTTTGTTTACAATTAAAATTGAAGACATGGAAATAATAAAGCTGGAACACTATTGAACTATTTTGTAGCGGTTGTGTGATTGTATAATAGAGTGACTTGGACTTGATATTTTTTAAGTCAGTGTAGTTTTAGTTTGTTTTCCGTGAATAGTTTTTTCTCGGTTTTTTCTGAATGCAGTAATTTAAAGTAGTAGAAGCGAATAGCAAACGAAGAAGTGGATACAAATCCAAACTGAGATTGCAGCACAGTTTACAGTTTTCATTTATTAATTGAAGAATTGCTGCGGTTGAAGTTGCAGTTGGAGTGGGGGTTTTATTTGATAATTTGATTGAATTGGATTTTTACAGACCACGTATGTAGTGTGATTCATTGTTGGGGCAAAAGCTTGACGAAGGAATTAAGATTTTGAGTTGGCTGAGTTTTTAAGGGAATAACGGATGTATACATAAATGTATTGCAGTAGGTACCGGTCTTTTAGGAAGTATAATTACATTACTAATTATTTGTTTTTGAAGTTTTCAAATTAAGAATCAGTAGCTCTACTCACACTCTCGTTACTGACACGGGTTATTGTTATTGGACCATAGTAAATCATAAAAGTGAAGCTGCAGGTTGTGCTTTCAATGTTAAAGGAGAAAATGCAATAGCCAATAGCCAGTGTACTGTACTATGTGGCCGGTATTAACTATAATATTAATTGTAACACCGAAATTATGTGAAAGTAATATTATTAACTGGCCGCATTTTGAATTTGTGTTGCTCACAACTTACATAATAAATGACGGTTAACATAATTACTACAAAAAATGATTTTGTAATTTTTATTATCATCTTTTTAGATTAATCCAAATATGGGCAAATGTATGTAAGAGAGAGCATGTTTGGTCCAGAACCCGCGAGGCCCAGATCCCAGCGAAGCAGTATCCTTCATCAATTTTGCTTTTAAACTCCCCGGTAATTTTTAAAACGTTTACTTTCTTAAACAGAAAACCAGTGGAACTTCCCAATAGATATGGAGTATAACAATCATAATTTAATTGATAATAACTATTTTTCTATCTTTGTTTGCTTAGGTGGTCTTGCAGATAATAAACAGTAGTACGTGACTGATTGGGTATGGCGGTGAACCAAAAATCTGAAATCTTTTCGAGCCAAACGTTTTCAATGAAGGAGATTTCAAAACTCAAATGACTAATACATAATTACAATTTATTTAAATCAATTATATATTGCATATAAAATGCATTAGAAAATAATGACAGCGAAAATACCACCCAAGGAATGATATTAATGTAAAGAGTATTATACAGGGTCATGCAATTTAAGGAAGTTTATGAATCGTTAATTTCATAGTAATAGCCAACTTTGATTGTTTAATTTAACGTCACATTAAATATTTTTGTCAAAAACGAGGCGGACGTGTTCTGCCAAGCTTTGCCTTGTTCAAAGTCATCTTCGACCTTTGTTGCAGCGAACGGCGTCAGAAGCGTTGCTCTTTTTAGATTTATATTTTTTAGAAGCAACTTTGCAGCCGTTTAGTAATAATTATAAAGGATTCTTGTCCGAAGCTGGTCAGTTCCCAGTAACTCAGTCCATCAGACCCGTCAAATCGCCTTATTTATTACAGCAAACGGCTGTGCTACAGGTGCAGCTATTTTTAGGTTGTGCAGAAGCAAGTTTCCTGCAGTTTAGTTTATTTTACACTCCACAAGGCAAGTTCCAAAACCCCATGTTTTTTAATGGAATTTAAAACTAGCCATCCTAATTCTTAAAAGGATATGCAACTAGTACAGTATATAATATACATACCACGAAGTATTCTTTGTTTATTCACAGTAATAAATATTGTTTTCATGCTACAGTGCAATTCAAATTAGCTGAGTTTATGTAAAGGATGAAACTTTGTATTTTTATAAAGCGGCGTGTAACACGCTACTTTTAACTTACAACTATTATTTTCGTTTTTATTTGTAAATGGGTACAAAATTAAATAAATTATGTTGGATCGAAATAACGAATTGCAAAATGTACGATCAAAATATTGTAATCAATGCATAACCTTCAAATAAATGTGCTCGAAATAACATCCATTTTTTTCCATTCATTTTAATGGCTAAATGTCATAGTTGGCATTCTTCAATGCATTCTCAGTTACGGCTTACAGTAATGTTGTTTCAATGATTAATTATTTTCTGCCTTTCAATATCAGCATAAAGGTGGTACATTGCTTGCTATATTGGTATAATGGTATATTGCACGTCTCGATCGGGCTCGAACTACCGGTTGCAATTTCATTTGTACGTTTTTCAGTTTGTTTTAAACAGATATTATTAGAGAGATACAGAATCATTATCCGCAGTATTCAGAGTCAGAGATGAGGTCACTGATAGACTCTGAACGACGCTTGTTGTGAATTCTATAGTTTGAATTTAAAGTGGAAGTAAACATCTCTTTATATAAAAGAAAGAAATTTCTTTCGTCTCGCCGCTATCGTCTCGCAGCTATCGTCTCGCAGCTATCGTC
>JAQFZC010004141.1:0-16824 GCA_034695205.1 Dicyrtoma fusca | reverse complement strand
AATACTTTCAAAAATGTGCGTTTACTTAAATACAAATTTCAAAAATGTGCGTTTACTTAGAAGCAATTTTCAAAAATGCGTTTTTAGATAGCGCGGTGCATGTTCCGGAAACGTGTTTTTGTGCTAACATGCATTTTAGAAACAAATCAAAGTGCACGTTTGTTTGAAAACTGTTTTAATGAGTATAATAAGCGGCCTGAAAATGATGTTTGATTATAAAAATCGATATTTTAGGAACGTTTTTTTTCTTTTACAGAAATACGGATTTTACAAAATCGATTTCGGATCAATATGGAAAAACTATTTTCCGAACCAATAGCTTCAGACAACTTTGAAATTTTTATTGATGCTCACATTTTACAGAAGACTAAAGGCCAAATGTGTTTCTAAAAACGTGCCAAGGCAGTTGTGTCTGGACGACCCTGGTTAAATTGTGAAAATTGTAAAAGCCTGGAAGTGGAAATGGAAGTAAGAGGGAAATCGTGATCTCTGAGCGTCTACATGTTGATGTTCTGGTGAATTGAGTGAATTCTGTGTGGTAATCGTAATGGAATTGGAATTAAGTGGTTGGCCTCAAGAACTCCATTTTTCCACGTTAATCGATCAACTCACTTCAATATCATGTCCTGGTCTCGATCCTTCCTATTTTCTCCTGTACACAGCCGAGCCTATGGTTCTTCAAAATACTCCTTTGCTTGGCCGTTTTGTTGCTGGAGCTGGAAATCCAACTGGAAATTTAACTGCTGGAAAAGCCTCTGCCTTCCCCTGTCTCCGCTCAATTCCGAGTCTCCTGCGTGTGCTGTTCTGCTCTTCTATGTAAATAGTGTGTGTGAGTGCTCTATATTATTTGTACTATGCTCACATCTACTTCAACAAATTCTGTATAAACTCTTTCTACAGCTAGGGCAGTTTTTTGACGGGGATCCTGTTTAATTTATCAATTTAAAGCGTTTTTTCTTATGAAAGGAGCTAAAACTAAACAGAACTAAAAAGAACAAACAGGGGGAAATGCATTAGAAGTGTTTTTAAATTATTATTTTGGTGTTGTTCTCTTTGTCTGTAGATTTTGTTTGTAATCTACCTTGACAGGCAGCATTACAAAAGTTTTTGAAAATATCAGAAAAACTGTTTTAGTGTCACAAATTATTAAATTACTGGACGGGCAAATAGTTTTGCTTATTGAATAATATTGCTCTACGGGAGAAAGACCGTGATATCGCTGTTTAAGATGCAAAATGACGCCCAAAGTGTAGCTGACAACAGAGTGACGCTTTGGTCAATCTGTTAATTGTAAGATGCAAAATTCGATGCGATCCTTTAAAATATTTTGAGATTTGTAAAATTTACAATCTATTCTAGTGTTTAAGGCACGTAGGAAAGAGGTGCTATTCACAAAAAGTTTTAAAAAAGAACTTACATACCTTATGGGCTTTAATTGTTTTTGTTTTTTAAGACCGTGTGTACTTAAAAAACCTTAAATCAAAGTTGTTCATGTTTTAAAAACTGTCAATCAAGGTTTGCACGTTTTCAAAAACTGTAAGGTAATGTTTTGCATATTTTTAAAAGGTTTAAATCAAGGTTTTGCATGTTTAAAAAAAGTGTAAATCAAGGTTTTGCATGTTTAAAAAAAGTGTAAATCAAGGTTTTGCATGTTTAAAAAAGGTGTAAATCAGTGTTTTGCATGTTTAAAAAAAGTGTAAATCAAGGTTTTGCATGTTTAAAAAAAGTGTAAATCAAGGGTTTGGATGTTTTAAAAAAGTGTAAATCACGATTTTTCGTATTTTAAAAAGGTTTAAATCATGGTTTTGCATGTTTTCAAAAGTATAAATATCAAGGTTTTGGACGTTTAAAAAAAGTGTAAACGACAGCTTTACCAAAATCAACAGTATTATTTTCTACAGTTAGAATTTATAAATTATATCCTTAAGAAAAATATAAAATATTGTAATTTTTTGGAGGTTTCAAGCGTAAGCGACACTTTGCATTTAAGCAGGTAACATAAATAGGATAAGCGCCATTTTGCATCTTAACTAGTGATCTCTCTCTCTCTCTCTGTCTTCAAGTTAAATACGTTGTGTAAAATGGTGATCTTTATCCTATTGTAAGACTTTACCTATTACAGCTTAGTTAGTACTAAAGCACGAAAGTATCCATGGACCATCGTAAGGGGAGAGCAGCAAAATGGGAATAATTGTATTTCACTGATGCTGTAATGCCTTAAACTCTGAGATGCCCTTAACGGACGAAGAGACAGTTCAAGTTTAAGTTTTGAGCTGCTACTTTTATCCTTGCCCGTGGATCCTCCGCCCTCCCTTAGATTGAAGAAGACAAACGGATGATTGAGAATTGAAATTGGAAGGATTAAGTTTAGAATTACAAGTTGAAAGAACAAACCGTGGACGAGGCTGTAGCTTGTAGGCAGAAGTACACCTTCCACCAACTTCACCGGAAACACCCACAAATTACATTACCAATTATTTCTAGATTTTTTAACTTTATTCGTTAGCATGAAAATCGTTGGCCCCTTCTCATCTTATTTGCCCACGTAAGTTGTGGGTGACCTCCAGAAAACAGAGAATGTTAGGTGGATTTTATATCAATCGAATTCTTCATCTTCTTCTTCTCTTTTGAGAGGGAAATGAAGCCTTTCGTGGAACAAAAGTTGTTCAGAAACAAAGACAAAGAGTGACAGGAGGGGAAGGGATTCGGAGATTGGACTTGCCTTCACAATTTAGAGCTTTACCTTTGTTCAATTCAAATTTCAAAGCGAGACTCGATCTTCCTACGAGTTACTCGTTATTCCTTAAGAAGCAATTTGATACTTTCTCCCGGGTTTTTCATCAATTCATCTGCAACAAGATCCTAAATCGTATTTGTTTTTTCTACGCCCAATTTATGTACCTCTCCTTTTTGTAAAAATGGATCATAATTGCCATTCTTAAAGTACATATTTGAATGCAATTTTTATGTACCTACCTACATTTTGTAAAAATGCGGTTTTACACATTTTCAAAAATATATTTTGCTTCCCAACTTTCGCAGAGAGCTAAAACTGCCGTGCCATGCCTCGATCTCGCTTTTACTTTTAACTCGGTGAATCTTTTACGTTGATTATCTTTTCCTCTTTCATTTCCATGCTCATCGGAAGTTGGGCCTTGGCACTGCTATTTGTTTTTTATTTGCATTCGTAGAAATTGAATTGAGGGATCATCCATCTATTACTTCTCCAAATTATGGGGGAATTGGAAGAATCCTTCGATTTTCGATCGTCATTAGAGGGTAAGTCTGGGTTAGGCTTGAAGCCTGAAGGGCCTTTGGAAGAATGTAATAATTTATGGACGAGCCGTAAAAGTAAAATGTTTTATCTTTTACGTTTAATCTTCCCTTACAGAGTGTGTGGATTTGGATCCGTTTCTTACTTTTAGTGTCTTTGGAGAGCTGCTTCCTTTTCTTTGGACCGGGCTTGGGATGGGAAAGTAATTAGAAGGACTGATTATGTAGTTGGAAGAACATCGGAATTCAATCAGCAGGAGTCGAATTAATTAATGCTTTCTCTCCCGGCCTTCATTTTGTCTTCTGTTTCCTCAGTGCAGGGCTGCTATGCTATATAGCAGCTTCCAGCTATCTAGGGGTTGCTATATAGATATAGGCATTCAAGGAAAAATCAATAGAGTTTCTGGTGGGGCTCATCTTTGTTTAATGGCAGGGCCTATACCTATAGATATAATTATAAAATCATCAACCTGACTGAGGGAAAGTACCTAGCTATGTATATAGGTATATACACATGTTATGCATGACAAGAAAAAAGTTAAATTCGGATTAATTTCCCTGCAAGTTCGGGTTCGGTTCCGTTTAGTTCCCTGTAGCATGTAGCCTGTATATACTTACATAATGTACATAAATGGATGGCAGTGCTATAATACTGTAAAGGCTATTGTGTCATTGTATGTAAGCTGGAGTTGGTTCTACATGACAGCGTATGCACGCAAGGGCCGAGTCTTTAATCCCTTTTTAGCATCTTGTAAGGATTCTTTATATTCCTGCCATGTGGGGAAGGACAAAGGGGGAAATCAATGGAAGAAACATGCACAAAAGCACACACGAAAGAGAAAGCAAGTGTATTTTTAGCAAAATACCCACCTTTTTAAAAATGCAATGCATTATGTCCTGTCTACTTTCTATGGTGGAAATTGTTGTAATTACAGTTTTCAAAAATAGAATCTCTGAAAATTTTACAGCATTGCGCTATACTATTATATATAACTGTATGGCTGTAAAACGTTCTAGCGATAGGCTCAGCTAAACTCAGCTCCAGCTTTTAGCTTCAAAGTGGCCCAAGCTCGTTTCCATATTATTGATTTTACTGTTTTCAAAATAGGTAAAAGGGGTATTTACACCTTTTTTGGAATGGTGGAAACCCGTATTCACACTTTTGTAAATTAGTAAAAGTCCCTATGTGCACTTTTCTGAAGTAGTGAAAATCCTTATTTACGTTTTTTTAATGTAGTGAAAACCCATATTGCCATATTGAGACTTTTTTTAAAATAGCAAAAACCTGTATTCACACTATTTGAAATAAGAAAACCCGTGTATGCACTTTTTTAAAATAGTAAAAACCCGTATTCACACTATTTGAAATAGGGGAACCCGTAATCATACTTTTTATGAATTGTAAAATAATAACCCGTATTTGTACTTTCTAAAATAATGAAATCCTGTATTTACACTTTTTTAAAGTAGTCAAAACTCGGTTTTAAAACAGTAAAAACCCCTAATTACACTTTTTTAAATAGAGAAAACACGTATTTACGCAGTTTTAAAATAGAGAAAACCCGTATTTACACTTTTTTAAAGTAGTGCAACCCGGTTTCACACTTTTTAAAATAATAAAAAATGCTAATTGCACTTATTTTAAATAGCCAAAAACAGTAATTAAACTTTCTGAAACCGTCAAAAGCCAGTATTTACGCCTTTTTAAAAGTAGTAAAAACCAATTGTATGGGTAGCCGTGGGCCGTGGTCCAATTTGAACTTATAGCTATAAATGAACTGTAAACGTATAGCAGATAACCAGAAAGTGTAAATTGATCTTTGAACATTTTGCAGTTTCACTAGCGACATTTATGCCCATCTTATCAAAGTTTCACTGGAATGGCAAGTGCATATATATTTTATAGAAAGGAGGCATTTTTGCTTCCCGTAAAGCAGTAGTGATGCGGGGAATGCCGTGCCGTCTGTCTCAAGTGCCTGTCCTCGATGCGATGGGATGCAATATGCAATGACAGAGTGTCTCCCAGTATTTGAATATTCCGTCTTGGAAAACCTCCATAAATGGTTTCTAGGGCACGGCCATAAATTACACCACTTCTACTTTTATCGAGTTCAACCGCCCCCCTTCGGTCTCTTAAAATAATTGCAAAACAGGGTGGCAGGTAATTTCTGTGCTTTCCCCACACGTGAGGAGTAATGAGAGTGATGGCTCTATTCATTTGGAATTTGGATCCCTTCTTTTTTTCCTTCTTCGTCTTCTTTTCCCTGTCGACTCTGTGATGTAATCCGCAAGGGCTTAATCATTCCATCCTTCATTCTTCCACACACTCGGCAGTTCAAGTCCATGACAGTAGCACATTATTCTCCATGCATGCATTTTATTCGTTCAAGGCCCTATTTAGCACCGCAGCCTTTTTTTTACAACTTTTTTACCCATTTATTTTATTTTATTGGACACACATACAATCACCCAAACACTATGGTTTTTGTTAAAAATTTCTGAATTATTTTGTAATTACTAAACACTTCCTTTTTTAAAATTATTAGCGGTTTTTTTTAAAAAATAATACTAATAATTTTGTTCAAAAAAGTTGAAGTTAAGCCACTGCAATGAGGTTCACTTTCACTACTGGCAACTTCCACACCATTTAAGAGCACAGTACAATGATTTAGTTTAAGTTAAATTTACATAAATTTAGTGTTTAGGATATAATTAGGCATATAAGGTAATAAGTTGTATGTATGTATTATTATTGCTGAAGGCTATTACAAGAGTGACAGGCTATAGCTAAAAATGTCTGGCTATACAAATAACGATACGCCAGTGAATACTCTGGACGGCCGATGTATGGACCCGGTCTGGGCTGGACAGTATTCTACTATGGGCTCTTTTCAACCCAGTGTCACTCATAGGGATTGTACCATGGCACCTGTTAGAAACAAAAAACAAAATCCTTCAAAATTATTTTGCAAATTATTATTTTGAAGCAGACACTACTTTTGTAATTGCAATAAGACAATTCTATACTAAAACTTTAAAATAATCACAAATGAATTTGTATGTTTTTATGTTTTTCAGTGGCTTTGTGACAACAAATGCGTCCCTTCAACGGGTCTTGGATCAACTTATCCGAAGCGATCTGGTTACTGGTCTTGTGTGACTCCCCACCCGCAGTTTAATACCGGATCCAATCGGGATTACTGTGGAAATTGCCAGCGATTTTTGACGTAATTTTAGTGCATTTTTGCATTTTTTCTAGCTATTATTTTTACCTTCCTTTATATGTAGAATGCAAAAGGATTCGAAACTAACTCAAAACTAAAAATAACTGAATCTGAAGAAGTATATTTTATTCTTTATTTTTTGAATTTCAGAACAAACCAAGAATTCTTTCCAGATTACCAAAGGAGCTGCCCACCATGGTCCTGGCCCACGCAATGATGTACTGCACTTCCCGCCAGCAATATACAGCTTTGCCAACAATGTCTACTATCTTTAAATTCCAAAGAAATCCCCGATTAGCAATCTAATCTTTTTTCTGCATTTTAATTGGACACATAAAGAATATGAAATTTCAGGAAAAATTATCTTTAAAAATTTGTGGTGACTAATAAACTAGGTATCTTTATATTATATTAATTATAAATTACCTTCTACGTAATATGCACAAAGCGGCCAGTTAATCTACGACTACAATATAGAAGGCAGGGGAAAAGTTTCCGAATTAATTAAAAGCTCACCTTCTAATCCGAATCCGAAGCCGTCCAACAAAAAAAACGATGGGCACACGCTATACCTGGACCGGGCGGCGGGGCGGCTTTTGCTTTAGCTTTGGGCTTAAGGAAAATGTATCTATAAGTCATTCATCATTGAATTTGTTTGTTCCGGTAAAATTGTGTTAGGAAACTTTTACTTTTTTTTCTCGTTTCTTTTTTCTCGTAACTCAGAAGGACGCGTGACTTCCTCTTCTACTCCAAGTCCGGCTTCTGTTGACTTGAATTCGGGGAAAAAAGAGGATTGCCGTGTGGTCTTTAGTAGGAAATAAGAGACGAGGTTATGTTGCGTTGCGTGCACTATCCTGTCGCCGTCCTGGCACTTCTTTCCCTTCGTTTTGGCTTGCATTTGGAATTCGTGTCAGGACTGGAAGGAGAGAGAGAAAGCGAGAGAAAGCAGGGAAAGGAATAAATAAGATAGAATGTCGATGGCTATCGGCTGAGTATTTCGTCGTTTTGGGGGCCGTCATGTCATATGTCGGGCCAGCAGGTCCGGACCACCCAGAATATCATTTTCTGGATTAAGAGGCAAAATTTTATTAATGCCATAGCGTGTACCTACATAAATTAAGATACACTGCTACATATGTTTGAAAAAATAAAAGATGCTAAATTTACTATTTATTATTTCCACAATTTGTGTGACATGGAAAGTGGCCTCATTAGGTGTTTTGAAAGGCAGCAAATTCAATGTTAACCGATTCTTAAAACGGTTTCAATACATACAAAAATTGTGCTGTACACGCGTTTTTGAAATGTTACAATTTGTCCTATACCAACATATTTCAGACGCGTAGATTCTTCTATAGGTATTTACTTTTCAAAATTATTGAAAATGCGAGAGTTGCACGCTTTTAAAGCGTTTAAAAAGTCTGTATACAATATTTTCAAAATACTACAAAGGTATATTGAAACGGTTAAAAATGTTTTCAAAATTAATCATTTACATTCGTTTTTGTGCTTCACATGTCGGATTTACACAATTTTGAAAAGTCGCTAAATGTCGTATTTACACATTTTTGAAAAGTTAAAAATTGTCCAATTTGCACATGTTTAAAAAGATACAATTTGTCCTATTTACGCATTTTGAAAAGTTGCAAATTGTAGTATTTACGCATTTTGAAAAGTTGCAAATTGTCCTATTTACACCTTTTTGAAAAGTTGCAAATTGTCTTATTTACGCATTTTGAAAAGGTACAAATGATCCTATTTACACATTTCGAAAAGTTACAAATTGTCCTATTAACACATTTTTGAAAAGTGGCAAAATTTCCTGTTTAAACATCTTTGAAAAGTCACAAATCACCCTATTACCACATTTCGAAAAGTTACAAATCGTCCTATTAACACACTTTTTAAAAGTTGCAAAATGTCCTATTTACACATTTTTGAAGGACCAGCATTTTCAAAACTACCCTATGTATTCACTTCTGTTTCTACAAAGTTGTCCATAATTTCTTTGGATTGAATAGAAACATCCTTTTGCTTCTCCAGCAGCTGTGAAATGTGATCTATGTATTGAGTACTGACGGTCGTCGCTTCGGTTGACTTCCTCTGCCTTGGCGTTGATATTTTAGGTTGGTCTCCCTGTGAACCTATTGGCGTTGACTTTGGGCGGGTGTTGGTGTCGTCGGTAGAGTTTTTGGACAAATGGACAGGTCACGTGATGGAAATACAAATAGGAGCGGGTGCGTCTGGGGAAATGATGTAAATTCGGATTTCTCTGACAGAGAGCCAGTGATTGATTTGACTTTTAAAGCTTCAACTGGATTTATTTCCACTTCTCCCAATGTCCTCTCCCATCACTCGCCCTTTCTCCATTTCCCCCTTTTTTCCCCTTTCCCCCCCTTTTTTCTATTTTTCTTTGCCGACAGGGCGAGTGTCAATGGTATCAGAATCTACTAGGTATCCATGTTTTTTCTCTCTCAAACTAGTCTCGTCCATGGCTCCGGCTCCAGAATGGGCACGTACCTAATTGCTAAGGGTATCAGTTTGGAAACCCCGGGCCCAAAACTGACCAAAAAACACCCTATTAACCTTTTCAAAACGTAAATATCTAGTTTGATACCTTCTGAAAATGTTATTTCGTAGTTTTGACGCCTTTTGAAAATGTTATTTTGTAGTTTTGAAACTTTTTGAAAATGTTAATTACTAGTTTTGACACTTTGTGAAAATGTTAATTACTAGTTTTGACACTTTTTGAAAATGTTAATATTACTAGTTTTGACACTTTTTGAAAATGTGTATTACTAGTTTTGACACTTTTTGAAAATGTTAATTACTAGTTTTGACACTTTTGGAAAACATTAATTCCCGATTTTGATACTTTTTGAAAATGTTAATAACATACTAGGTAGGTTTGCGACCGTTTTGAAAAGTTGATTTGATTCCGAATAGGTTAAAAGCCATCAAAATGCAATAATTATTTTTGTAGATTTTTTTATATAATTTTATTTTGCGTTTCAGTTTGCTTTATTGTCTATTCATTCAGTTCATAATGTATTGATTTCCAATGACGGACCTAGTAGTAGTATTACAATTATTACATTTGATTCAATTTTCAGGTTTTGAAAGTAGTTACTGTGAATTTGGAATGCCGTTTGTGACCGTTTCGGTGCCTGTATGTATGTAGATGAGGGAGTTGGCTCGTCCCTGGTTGCCTTCTTAAGTGACAGCGGGTGAAAAATGACCCACCTCACACTCTCACTCCGTCTCCCCAAAGAGATGCCAAAGAAGCCATTGAAGCCAAATCCAAATCCATGAAAAGAAGGACTCAATGACACGAGTTCAACTCAAAAATCTATTTGCCATCTCAACCATGTAGGAACTCAGCGACACGAACGAACGTAGCAAATGGAACTAGGCAGCATCTTTACTTAAAAAGGAGACGCAAAAATGCCCTTCTTATCAAAGTGGGCTCAGACAGATAAAGTGATGGGCTCTTTTGCCTCTTCGGCCAGCAATTTAAGAGAATGAGGAGCAATGGAGTGATAGGGCAACCAACAAATATCCAATGAATTCAAATTCACGTTCGAATGGCTCTACTTTACTGTCTTCAGCTCGCATTCAGCCTCCTCGTCTTGTCTCTTTCTTTCTCCTACTTTCTCCTTTCCCTCTACTTTCTCTTTTCACTAGAGCTAGAGCCGAAGAAACTAGAAATGAAAATGATTCTTTGGAGGTACATGAATCTTTAAAATCTCAAAAAATTCTTGAAGCGAAAAATTGTATTTCTATTCAGTGCCCTTGGGTAATATGGGATGGTCATAGAAAAAAAATTTTTTTTTCTAAGAAAATCCAGCTTCGGAAAAAATTACTGCTTTAAGTTGTGATGGGAGAGCGACCTAAATATTTTTTTTAAATTTCCGACCATTATTCTACTTTTTCTTCTACAGGGATGCTCGTAAATCGTTAGTTTAAAGGATAAAATTGAAAAGATGGCTACTGTGGAATTGCCATAAAAGGAGCTTTACAGGAAATTCAAAAAAAAGCAGTGAGTTTCGGGAACAAATAGTTTTTACGTGATCTTGTAAAATTGTACCAGTTGCAGAGTTGCAGGGAGGGCTAAGTTTTTGCAAAAAGCAAAGTATCGTATCTGCTTTTTGGTATTTACGAGTTCAAAAGAAGCAAAAGGGCGTATCTGCTTGTTTGGAAGTGTCACAGTTTTTGAAGGTTCAAAATGTTTTATCTGCATATGGATTTGTGCTTAAATCCTTGTGTTGACCTCGACACTGTATGTTTACTTTCTCCTAAAATGTTAACGACACAATTTTGTTGGCAATTGAATTTTGAGCTTTGTCTCCTCAGAAGGATGGCGACCCTGGAATTGAGAGCTAAGAACTAAAGTCAACAAATCGTAAGACGCGTAAAGCCGTAAAGTGTGCCTCACGTCCTTATCATTGCTGGGGATCCGAGGTCAGTGTCATTATAGGGAAGATACATACATGGAGCGATTAGGGTTCGAATTCTCTCCCAGTCTCTTCCAGCCTACAGAAACAAGTCTAGAATCCCTAAATCCTTGATCTGCTCCGGAATCCGTGTTGAGAAAAGGATAAGAGATAAAATTTATAGGGCCACCTGGCTTAACTTAATACGCTCAAGAAAAAGCTAGTCTGTACTAGTCTTCAGGTCCTTCGGGGTGTATGCTATCGGTGCGTTTCTACAAATATGTATATAGAACAGATAATTACTAATGATACAGGGGCTTTTCAGAAATGATGCCGCAAAAATCAGTTTTACGAAGTAGCCAATGAAAAAAATCGCTTCCAAGGTTGAAAAATGCTCGTTTTTGCTATATGTTCAAAATCATTAAAAAATTCAAACGCCATTTATGCGTTGCTCCTATTACTATAGTCCAAGAGCTAAACTTGTCTATGCTACCATTATATGGAAGTAAATAAAATCAGGTTGGAAAGGGACGCTGCTTTCTACTGGAAATATCGGAACAAGGATCTACGACGTGCTACAGTCGAATATAATAGCATTGTGGAAAGTGAAAGGTTCGCACTAGAAATCGGAAATAGAATGGAAGCCAATTTGGCAATACTTGTGCCACCCATTAATTTCCTCTACACGTTTAGTGTTGACCCTCGTCATTCGTCATTTTATAATGGCCACACTGTCCCGATAACGAACTTGCCTCCAGAATGAAATAGAATCAGCCAACACCAACTAGATTACAGGACGCTGCTACGTTGGCTTATAGTACTGAGAACAACCAACTACTGCCTATACGAAAACTAAAAATCAAAACTGAATTCATTACATCGGTCAGAGGTCAAATTTAGTCTGTGATAACTCACTTTACAAATACTTTATACGTTTTTTCAAAACCATGTTGATTTTATTGGCTTATGGGAAATAATTCAGTTTATCAAAAAGTCATTTAGAATTTAGAACCAAATTACTACATGGTTTCAAGGCTATAGTATGCTTTGCTTTCACCTTGATGCAATTGCTAAATGTTATACAGCTGGTGTAGAACACCTTTTTAACGTAAAAATAATTCTAAAGTGAATTAAACTGTGTAATAGCTGCTACTGTCGTACAATCTGGTTCGTGAAAAACCGAATTTAGTAATTGAACATTACAAAGAAACTCCTTTGAAACCCATATTGCTTGTGCTATGATGTTCTTGAATGCATTTTCAAAGAACTGATTGGAAAGGATTGCAATTTAGAAAATTGAGTCGTTTAATTTAAATATTACGGTTACAAGGCAGATCAAAGGATTTGGATCAATTAGGATAAAACGTACAATCATTTTTTTCCTGTTATGTATTTATGTTGTTAAAGATGGTAGTCACGAATTGTTTTCCCTTTTGCTTGATGGAAATCTTGAATCTCGGCTCAGGATCGGTTGAGAAGAAAAGGCACTTTGAGCAGAAATGTATGTATCGACATATCGTAGGTGAAGAAGCATTCTGTCTAAGTCCGGTTCCGTTTGGCTCCATAATGCTTCTTCACCCACGACATACGTCTGCAATGCAATATACAGTTTTTATAGCCGTATTTTTTCTATAGGACCAAGAATATGGACTCCATCGTTAATTTTTATGTAATGTGGGTATCGATTTTCATATCCGTTGCAGTTGGCATTGACATTTCCGTTTATTACTCTCCAACTTTTCCATCTATTCACAGTACACTGCATTTCATTGCTATCAAAAAATTGTATCATCTGGCAATACTGCGCTGTTGGAAGTTGTAACTAGATAATTTAATTTTGATCTCTGTTAAAAATCCCTTAAAAAATATGTCTAATTAAACGCATTTTTAAATGTTGTATTAGTACAAGAACTGTCTATGAACGAAATCTTTTTTTTGTAGGAACAGCACACTTTTATATCGATAGATTGACGTGCCTATAACTGTTTACACTTTAAAAGAACATTATAGCCGAGATTAAACCCGATGCTATAATACTTTCCTATTTCTTACAAGAAGGTCGAATTTCTTGGGCTGGGATTCCAGTTAGGTTTCGTTCGGAGGATGGAAGGAGCAATTAAATTGATTGGACCGTGAGATTGTAGGTGTATAAGTGTTCACTTTGTAGGGCGCTATATAACGGTATATCATTGTGATATATAGTGTATATCAAATTGCATTGGGTGCTCTACGGGAGAATAAAGGGTACAGCAGCAACTTATTTTCCCTGCAGAACTGCAGATTGTATAAGCTGATTGCGTAGGAACTAAACATGCGATTTGCAAGATTCATTTAATAATAGCCATGGAAGACCAGTTGTAGCTATACCCACTTCACCTTCATTCACTGCTCCGATTTCCTTTGAGCCTGTCATGGGCTAAGGAGCAAAGGTAGGGAAATATCTTAAATTAAGTTAATTGTATTACATTTGTGGGTGAAACAGCATTGCATTTAAATTCTAAATTCAGTTTTCGCTTAAAAGCGCATTTTAACCCAAATTTAGTGCCTCCTTAGTGGCATTTTGACGTAATGCCTTTACTACATATTAATTTGTTACTATCCCTAAAACAAGTGTAAATACCAGTCTACCCATTTTTGTTAAAAAGTCAGGTCAAATTTCCATATGACTGTTCAAACTGTAAAATGGCTATTTATACTTTTTAAATACTGAAAATACTATTTGCATTTTGTTAAAAGAAGTAAAATTGCTGTTTAGACTTTCCTGAAGCAGTATAAAACTGCTTATTTGAACTTTTCAAAAATCTGCAAAATTGCTCTATGTAGTTTTTCAAAACTTGTATTAGGATTACATTTTTCAAAAATACAGTAAAATTGCTCTCTTCACTTTTTATAAAAATGAGGAAAAAACTAACTTCACTTTTTAAAAAGAAGTAAAATTGCATTATAGACTTTGAAATAACAGTAAAAGAGCTGTTTTTACTACTTTTTTAAAAGTAGTAAGACTGCTGCTATCTGTAGTTTTTAAAAATAGCATAATTTATGGCAGATTTTTTAAAAACAGTAAAAGTCCTTATTTGCGCTGTTTTCAAAAATGGTGCAAAAATACCATTTACATTTTTCAACAACCGTGAAAATGCTCTATGCACCTTTAAAAAGTAGTAAAACTGGTATTGACACTTTTAAAAAATGTGTAAGGGATTTTGCAGTTAGTATGAAGTTTCGTCGTTGGTACGGGTGTCAGTTTTAGACAAGCACGGCGAGCTTACGCCACAATGGTTCTTCGCAGATGCTTTGTCTGTAGTGGAAATGTCCCTTTTTGCTTCTTCCCTAGAAAAACCTGGTTGGAAACTTGTACAAAAAGGAAGCTATTGAGTTGCCGGAAAGAAAGAGGGTTAGTAGCTACACGCGGAGACTGAAATAATAGTTTACACTACATTGACAGTCAAAGGAATTTCCAATAAAATTCAATCGTGTAATAGTCATTGAAATAATCCACGTTGAATTAAATCTTATGAGACACGAACTGAGCACAAGGAAAATGGCCACCTTCACTTCCACGGTACGTACTTGACAATATTTTTCTATTTTTACTGCTATATTTAGCAGGAAACCCAGAACGCGTAAATAGTGGATCCGTTCAAGTAAAACATGTCAATATAGAAAAATAAAATAAGTCACCAGCTGTAGCTTCAATTTATGCACTATTTTGTTCTAACATTTTGTTGGGGGCTAACATTGAGTTTTTTATGGGACAAGTTTGAACAACGTTTTTATGGGGAAAATTTAATTTTGGCTCCGGAATGTTATTGCTTATTAATAAACTCGTTTATTGTACTTCAAATTGTACAAATGATGACTGAAATGACTTTGCATTCGTTATTATTGCGCGAAAACTAATTTCTGCGCTTTGCAAAGCAATCCTCGATTTATACTTTTTAAAACGTGAAAAACGTACGTAGATTAGCTTCTTTCGAAAACGTGTTGAACCCTGATGATTTGCACTTTTTAACAGGTGCAAACTGCTTGTAAGCTTCTTTTAAAAACGTGTTAAACCTTGATTTGCACTTTTTAACAGGTGCAAACTGCTTGTAAGCTTCTTTTGAAAACGTGTTAAACCCTGATTTGCCCTTTTAAAACGTGAAAACCGCTTGTAAGCTTCTTTTGAAAACGTGCTAAACCTTAATTTGTACTTTTTAAAACTTGCAAACCCCTTGCAAGGTGCTTTTGAAAACGTGTTAAACCTTGATTTGCCGTTTTTGAAACATATAAAACCTTAAATATAACATTTTTAAAACGTGCAAAAATCTTAACGCTCTTTTCTAAACATGCAAAATACTAGATAACAATTTTGTAAAACTCCAAAAACCTTTATAAATGATTTTTGTAAACGTGTTAAACATTGATTGGCACTTTAACCTTGTTCTATTTTGAAACATTCAAACCCTTACAAGACGCCTTTAAAAGAGTGTAAATCGTTTATTTACACATTTTTAAATATACATGCAAAAATTAGAAAATATGAGGCCTGATTGAGATTTTAAGCAGCCGCATCCTTTATCATTTTGCATCGGTAATCATTTTCGTGCTTGTGGTTGCTTTGCTTCTAAGCAATATTTAAAATGCAGCTGCTTGAATTCTAATCATAGTTTATGTGCACAGTAGAACATGCTATGTATTTAGTACAAGCTGTTTAACCTTTTCGAAACGGTAATATCCTCAGTTTTGAATGTTTTTGAAAAAGAAGAATTTCTAGTTTTGACCATTTCAAAACGGTAATTTCTACTTTTCTGCCCTTTTAAAAGTGTCATTTACTAGTTTTGATCGTTTTGAAAAAGTGTCATTTACTAGTTTTGACCGTTTTGAGAAAGTGTTATTTACTAGTTTTGACCGTTTTGAAAAAATGTTATTTCCTAGTTTTGACATTTTTGAAAAAGTGTCATTTAATAGTTTTGACCTTTTTGAAAAAGTGTCATTTACTAGTTTTGACCGTTTTAAAAAAGTGTTTTTTACTAGTTTTGACCGTTGTGAAAAAGTGTAATTTACTAGTTTTGACCGTTTTGAAAAAGTGTTATTTACTAGTTTTGACTGTTTTGAAAACGTCTTATTTACTAGTTTTGACCGTTTTGAAAAAGTTAATTTATAGAATTAAAGACTTTTGTAAAGCATACTTTCCATTGTTTACCAGTTGCGAATAGGTTAAATTTTTAAATTGTAGAAAATCCCATTAGATGAAAACGTGGAGTGTAAAAATGGACTCCAGTACAAGAAATAAAGAAAGTGTTTGGGCATGTATTGACAGGTGAGCGTACTTTTGAATTTAAGACCCGCTCATCAATAGAAAGATGCCCGGGTCATGTGTCCGGGTATTTTCTCACACTTAAATAAATAAGCTGTCAATGTGTGTGAATGCTGGCGTGCTCACAACTGCTTAGGCAGACGCTCAAGAGCATCCACACGCCTGCAACACAACACTTCCAATAAAGCCTTTCTTCCATGGGAGCTTTTGCACATGTTGGAAACGAGAAACTTAAATGCTACAGAAATAAAGCATATCGTCGGTAAAGAAGCACTTTGTTGTAAGCCTAAAGCAAATAAGCTTTTTTCCCAGTGTGTGTATAATAGTCGTACCACTTTTTTCTAGACTTGTATTTAAAATGATTAAAAGGTCAATTTTCAGGTTTTTAGTAGGTAATAAAGTAATATTTATACGCTTTAGAAATTGTAAGCTCGCGTTTTGCACCTCTTAAAAATGTGTCAAAACGCTATTTTACGTTTTTAAAAATTGTGCCAAATAGGTGTCCGCACTCTTTCAAAGTAGTTGCAACACAGTATTACGCCAGAACTCGTATGCTCGCAAGGTTCCGATGGAGTTCTCCCTCGCCTACTCCTTCAAC
>JAQFZC010004140.1:0-16825 GCA_034695205.1 Dicyrtoma fusca | reverse complement strand
GTACCAATAAGTATGCGCTTGTAAAAATCCTATGACGAAAAACGAAGACGAAAGATCGTATGTATGCGCTTGTAAAATCCTATGACGAAAAACGAAGACGAAAGATCGTATGTATGCGCTTGTAAAATCCTATGACGAAAAACGAAGACGACAGACCGCCAAGCATATTTTATAGAAAAGTAATGCAGGGTTTTATTCATGTGTTCAAATATTGTATAGTACATGCGCAAGATTGACACAATATACAAATGTTTAATCATACTCGAAAATAGTACACAGTTGGATAGATTAATTTGCTTAAGGGCTAATTACTACATTACTCAACACTCCACTATCACAAAAACAATTTAACTAGGAAATATGAAGGAGCCCACGCGTCATGTAATCAGCTTAATGGAGTAAAGAAAATGGAATTGTTAAAAAACAAAATCTACAATCTACCTTAGGTTTCTTTGTTTTGGGGCTCTGAACTGGTTTCATTCACCACCAGCAACAGTTGACAGGAGATTGTTAGTTACGGTTTTTCACCCGCAGTTTGGGGTTTCTCTCTTTAATCATTCTGTCATATTTCAGTAAATCAGTTGAGAATTGTTGACATTTGTTGAACCGCATGCCAAGTGATTACAAACTTGTTTCTTTATGTGTGAATGAACTTGTCGTGTGTGGTCCATGATTTCTTTGGGGGACTGGTTTGTGGGATTCGCAGTGGGTTGGCTATTTGTTATCATTCTTGTCCTATCACAATCTCACTCTGATGACTGGCACTCATGTTTTATTTCTGGTTTTGATTGGGTTGAAAATTTCCCGATTTGAGTGCTGTTGGTCTTTATTAAAATGAAGGATGTATTACATATTGTACCTTTTGGCGAGGGGCGTTGTGACCTGTGTGCGGAATGCAGGGTGCAAAGAGCTGTATTGATAATGGTAGTGCCGTACTAGCTTGACCCCCTGACATGCATTTGGGTTTGCTCCTGGCAGAGAGTAAAAAAGACTATTGTCAAGGAGTTAAGTAGCAGGGCTTTTTATTATTCCTCGACGACATCCACGCTTTCGTTAGTGGAACTGTTGGAACTCCTGGGAAAATAATATATTAATAAATAAATATATATAAAATAAATAAATGCAGAGAAATACGGAATAAAATGAATGCGTTCCAATAATTTCTTATGCAGATGTTTCCCGTTCTGGAATCCTTGTCCGATGGAGCTGTGGCGATGGGGGTTCCACGAGATTTAAGCTTGAAGATTGCGGCTCAGACGATGAAAGGTTACTTGCAATAGTTGCAATCCATGGCACCAGTCTTTGCGACTTTGAAAAACCTTGAAATAAAAGTAAGTAATTTATGAGCTGAACGGGAGTAGGAACGTCTGTGTTGTTACAGGTGCAGCGGAATTAGTTTTGGTGGAAGGGGCGCATCCAGGAATGCTCAAGGATTCGATTTGCTCCCCCGGGGGAACTACAATCGCGGGAATCGTTGAACTTGAAAAATATGGAATTCGAAATGCCGTGATTAGTGCCATCATTGCAGCCACTAAACGCGGAGAAGAACTTGGAGCCCTTGACTCGACATGTCCCAAAATTGGAATCCTTAAGGACCTCCCGCAACCCACGCCCTACGCCCTCTGAAAATTAAACCAACAAAGGAATTTCAATTTTTATAAAATAAACTAAATTTTGCTTTGATATTCTTGGAAACTATTGTTACGGTTAACACCATACACCATGGTCATAATTATCTTGAATAGAAGTTACAGTTGGTAGATAAGGATTTGTCAGTCTCCCAGAGCTTCATCGCATTGTTTGTTCTTCTTGTACTTGTGCCTCTACTGGGTTCTTCAACTACTACTGGGGGTTCTACTGGACCAATAACCGTAAACAAGTGAGGAAGGGCCACAGATAATCCGTGTTACGTGAATCATAAGAACCAAAGTGGATGCTAAGATCATTCTAAGGAAGATGATAGCAGTCCGAATCGTAAAATTTGTAACGAGAGTGGCCAAATCGTATTACTTCAACTAGGACTTGATACAAAGCCTTTGCCTGAGCCCTGTCCATTCAAAGGAAATACTTGTAAATCAAGGAGTTTGTTATGTTTTCCGTAGACCATGCCATCTTGCCGTCTTCTAGGTGGATGGCATTGCTTAGAATGGTAAGAAACGAAACCTAAGTGACCTTTGCCAGTTAATTGCATGATAGAACTTAACGTAACTGTCGACAATCGTCAACTGGGTTTAGATTATTTGCGCTTAGAGTCCCATTTCAATAATTTGGCTACATTCATCTGAATACTTGACATTTGCTTGAAAGCTTTCTTGATTGTGTGCCCTCCTTCGGTTTCTAGAGTTATGCCTCCTGTAACATGCCCTTGCCAGAATGTATTCTCTTCTTTTGACCCACAAGCAGCGCCACCAGTAAAATTTTGACTTTGGTTAACTGGACCATAGCTTGACTCGTAGATTTCAATGAATTCTTTCCATTTATTTCCTTTCCCAAGTGTTATAATTCCTGTGCTGCTGCTTGTGCTTTCGGAAATCGAGTCAGGCATGGAACTAACTGGTTGTGGACGAGGGTTTGAGACGGTAGATGATTAATTCATAAAGATGAATGAGGTGTAAGAATGGGAGATTGAGCTGGTATGCGGTTTTAGGTCCGTCATTGGAAATCAATACATTATACTTTTAATACATATTCTAAGGAGTTGCTTACATAACAACTAAACTATATGCCAGCAGTTCTAATCCTTTGCTTTCACGCTAGCTGCTTTGATGCGTCCATTCCTAATTAACAATTACTGCGTCAAAAATACGACTTTTACGCAAAAGACTGTGACCGTGACCTGGAAAATGTGGCAGGGCTCCGTGGGTACTTATTAATAGTCATTCCTCTGATTTCTATTTGTACTTCTAAGTAATTCCAGCCTTGAACCCAATTTTTCAGTACAAATTCTTTTATAATTTTGATGGAGACGTAAGATCGACTCGTTTTTCCAACCAAAGCAAAGCTGTCTCGCTGACAGGCACCAGTTGGACCACAGTCGGAGATTTAATTCACATGTTGACATAAACAAATTTTTTAATGCACCTAAAAAGGCACCTAATTCATCACATAGTTATGCCCCCAATTATTTGGTGGGTTCCACCCAACTTTTTTCTATACTGTGTTTACATTTAGTTATTTTTCCTCTTTTTTAGTTCCAATTTTCCATGCAGCTTTAGGGAAGCTGTAGCATGTTTTTCGGCTTTCGTAGCCGATTTCGTTTTAGTTGATTCAACTATTTGTATTCAGGGTTTTTTTCAAATCAGTTGCTGCTACATGTCAAGATTTTTAATTCGTTTTTTCAGATCATTCTTTCTTAGAACGTGTTTGAATTTGTCTTGACATTTGACGGTCTTGTTTTCAGTTGTACAAGCTATTACAAAGATTATGTATAGCAGCAATTGGTCTTGATAGCTTTTTTTGAGCATTTCGTACGCAAATCGGGAGTAGTAGGTGAAAGTAATCTTTTTTAACTCTTGGCTATTGGGACTTGGTCAGTGCTCACTATGCAGTCTGTCACGATAGCCTTTGGATCCCTGAAACCCATTTTTTGCTGCACATACGAATTTAAAATTTCCCTTCCTCATCGAAGTAAAATTGTGTACTCGATCTACCTGTCACAATTGTTTTACCGCCAGACTCAGAATTTGGCGCATGCGCGCCAATTCGCGCTCGCTCAAGAAGCTAAATTTAGTTCCATAGAGATCTAACTTTAAAACCTTGGATCTAAAAATAGATCATTTCAAACAGAGTCTAGGCATCTAAATTTAGGGCATTGGTGGAGACTGCTGTGGGAGTCAAGTAAAGATGTAGTTCGTCGTAGGCCCTGCAATATCAGTGGCAAGCCTAACAATGAAGGACGACGCCCATTTGACAGAGAGGAAGACAGCAAACTGCAAGTAGAAAAGAGTGTTGAAACTGTCACACTTTTATTTGTAAAGTTCACCTGCAGTTTGCTCCTACTTGCTGTGGTCCTGGACGAGACGAAGAGTGATGCGGAAGTCAAAGCGAGCATTCAAGGAAAAGCCAAGTTGGAGATGATTCAGATGATGCTGAGATGGATGAAATATCTGAAAGTGAGATGTAGTAAGAGAAACAGTGGAATTTATCAACTTTGACCACTTTAAAAAGCAAATTATATTTTTGGGGCCACATTTGGGAAGAGGTCCACGTCTTTGGCCCTGGGCTTGAATTTAAAACATTTTTAAATTCTTGGCAGACGTTCCCAATAATTATTTCATTTAAGCCTTGAAGAAAGCGCAAAACGCATTTCTTAAAAAGTCTAACACAGGATTTTCACAGTATGCACAACTTGTCGTACATGCTGCACAAAAGACAAAAGTATTCTAATATAATACTTTTTTGAAAAATTAATAAAAATAAAATGTTATTTAGATTATGTGCCATGGTGTGTAAAGTGCACTAAACTTGTGTTTTGTAGTATACAAATAATTTTAATGTGCGAACTCGTTTTGTTTTTTGATTTTGGGGGAATGTTGTACTTTTTGTTTAAATTGTTTTACAACGGATTCACAATTTCTCGTTTACACGTTTACACATTTTGAAATGAAAAATAATGGACTCTTTTTCTACACCACGCAAACCCATACGCTGAGACATTCTCAGATAGATATAATATTTGATTACAATAAAACATCAATTAAACCATGCTAGTTCCATCTGTGCAAAAATAAATTCAATAAGTCGAGTATTTTGTAATTTTACATTACAAAACTATTCCCCGGTACTCTCGACCAAAGAAACACCAAACGCTGGACTTCCTGGAACAGCACCCTTTTGTTTTCTGTAGAGCTCCTTGGAATATGCACATGTACTTAATAGATTTGCTACCATTTCTTAATTTCAATTAAAGTTTAACCAATGTCGCCACGCAAAAACAACAAGTTTGTTTTCCAATATGATTGGTAATTTTTGAACTAATTTATTTTGCAAAAACATTTTGTTTTTGCTTGTCGACATTGTTAAACCCCTCAAATATTTTAACACGGGCAAAAACGGTTTACTTTTAGATTTCAGGTTTTGGATAAAAAAAAATAGTGTAACGACTACTTACGCGAGTTTCTTTCAAGTCCTTAAGTTGCCTTGTTATTTACTTGAAAACGCGAGAATAAATACATGTCAACTGAAGAGCTCGTAATGCACAAATAATCAGTACGTTTGCCGTTTGACCGAAAAGCAGAAGGTTTTGAGTTGTGCTTAAGGTCGACGCAGGACGTCTGGTTTGAATACGTTCCATGAAATAAAATTTAACTATTCTTGGCTCCTCAGCAGTAAAGAATAAAGTAGTTTCAGTTTCCGAATGCTTGCATGTCAACTGATGGCCAGACAATTGTGAGTGAAGTCAAGGGGAAGCAGCACAAGGATTTTCGCTTCCATGGCCATGACCCGGATGACCCCTGGCAGACGCGTAGTTCGCAGTTGGGTGGAGAGAACTCACAGACACTTTTCCACCACTTTGGCGCCTCTCCGATCTCCTGACCAATCCAACAAGAGTGACCTTGACTTGACCTTTAACGACCACAAAGCAGCCTTTCGGTCCAAGAAAACATCTGAGGTCATTCGAGCATATGCCGTCTTCCAGCTCTGCGGTATTAAACCCCTAGTCGACAACAATTTAAAGGTTCTTTCACCCCTCAGTCTCATTTAAATCATACTTAAAGCTCCTTCAAATATTATTTGAATCTTATTTAAAAATCAAATAAACACAATTTAAATCCCAATGAAATACAATTTAAATCTCAATAAGGTACCATTTAAATCGTGGCCCAAGTTCCAATATTGCCCAATATTATTGGCATTTCCGATTTTAAATAGCAGAAACAAACTAACTATCGAGTCTGATTCGGCAACTGTTCTGTAAAACTTTGATGCCCTATCTAAGTAAGTACATATCTTGGAGTACAATTAAAGCAAAGTGACTACTAAAGCTGTTTTTTAAAGAGCAATTTTTAATGAAAGCACATCTCTAAAATTGTAGATAAAAAGTAGTTGCAATAGCAAATAAAAATAAAAGGTGTGTAGAATTTTCACTCCTACGGAGTTTCCTAAAACGTGAATTTCTCTTGCAATAATTTTAAATGCTCGAAATTGAAAGTGCCAAGTGCGAATTAGTTTTACACTTGACAAGATTGAGGAAAACGTGAAAACTGCGTGATAATCCATGTATTTCAACTTTCAACTCCCGGTTGCCTTTTTTCGTAGGATTTAAAAACTTGTTGTACTGCATTGCGTTGATAGCTTAATTATGAATAAAAATATTTGATGGTATTTCTTTTGAAGTTGGCCTTTGAAATATGTTTTGTTGTTATTTTTGCAGCTGATGAAGCTTGGGCGTGCCGTGCTTGGGAAGCGACTCTTTGAGTTTGTAATGAAGATGACTTTCTACGGGCACTTCGTGGCTGGGGAGAACAAAGAGAATATCAAGCCGCGGGTGGAGCGGATGGGGAAGTTCGGAGTGAAGGCCATTTTGGATTATTCGGTGGAGGAGGACATCACAGAGGAACAAGTGGATGAGTAGGCCTCTGCCATTTTAAAATCCTCGTCTTTTAATTCCTTTTACGTCCCATTGAACTGCTATTGATTCTTTCTTGGCCTCGCAGGTCTTTCTCCACCAGTGCAAGTCCTCAACCCACGGCGCAAGAAGGACAGCACCCTAAAACTTTAGGCTTAGGTTAAACTTTGATTTTAATATGTAATTACAATAATACCGCTCAACTGAATATTAATTACTCAACACTTGCTGGTATAATGCAAACTTTGTAGTATTCATTTGCTATTCGTACTAGTATTGACTGCCATTTGCAGAAGCCTACGATAAGTACAAGCCGCAGGCAAAATTCAAGGACCGCCGTGAAGGACTCGTGCAGGCGCGAACGTATTTCTATAGAAACGAAGCGGAGTGCGAAAGAAACATGGAGATCTTCATTGAGTCCATTCAGACAGTTGCAGGTGCCAACGTTGGTTTTTAAAGTAGAGATCCACCAAAATTACATAACTAGCCACACATTATTTTTACCAAAATCTTGAATTAGGAGCGACTAACGGTACGGGATTCGCCGCAATTAAAGTGACTGCGTTAGGGAGGCCAAAGTTGTTGGTTAGTGCACTTGCTTTATTATTAAATCTTTAATATTATTAAGCACCCAAATGATTAATGATTAGTACATGCGGAGGACCTTTTTGTAGCTTCAAGTTTCAGAAGCAATTGCGCGGATTCGTAACTACGTCGCGTCTATGACAGGAAAGGAAGGAGGAGTTTTGGACCAAAACATTCAAATTGAGGATTTGAAGAAGATTTTTGATACGTCCTCCAAGAAGGATCCAAAAATTGAAAAATTCCTTTCAAGCATGATCACGGATGAGACAGGGTTAATAAATATTAGGAATTATAAAAAGGACTGTTAGAGGGAGAAAATGAAGGAATGAAGCCAAGGTGACAAAGCTTATACGAATAATAATGTTTGGTTGCAGGGTGATTCACGTACTTCCTTGGGAAAGTCTACTGGAAAACAGGCGGGAGCTGAGAGACGCCTTTCAAGTAGCGGATCTAAAGACTGGTTAGAAACTGAATAACTCAAGAATATTTTGCCAATACGAGTTGCTGTCAACGCGAGTAAAAATTAAGGTTTCCGAGGCAGTGGAAAACCAATTTGAAACATCAGAAAGGGCTTTCCATTTCCCCTGTATCCTTGCCAGCCCCTTTGTTACATTGAAAGTTTAAAACATTTTAAATCTATTTGGCCCGAAATCCATAAATACGCGTCCCGTTGTGTAGTGGAGCCGGAGCAAGGATCGCAGGGATGCACGAGAACCTTTTGGTAGCACAAAAGGCAAATCCAACACCCTGCCAACCTTCAGTTTTACTCGCGTTGAAAGTAAGTCTCCATTGACGTCAACTTTTCAAAAACGATTTTACAAATAAGAGTTGCAAGGCCAGCTTTTTTTAAGACAAAAATGCCCACATTATTAGCATATCGTAGGAGCATATTGGGTCCAAATGATGGAAATGTACCCATGTTGGGTGATTTTTAAATACAATAGGTATTTAAGAATTAGAAATATTGGACTGAACTCGTTCTGCCGAAAAACCCTGCTTCAAAAAAGTTCATTTTTTCTGAAAAATTGCATTTTTGGCCTGTCAGAGAGTGTAGTACAGTTCATTTGGAAAGTCTGAGGTCAAGGGTCACCGGAACTACATGCATATTTTTAAAAAATCAATGAAAACGTGTTTTTTGTCAAAACGAGTTAAGTTCAACATTTAATAGAGAATAGTTTGGTCTTAACTCGTTTTGCCAAAAAACGCTTGATGGACTTAATTTGGTTTGTCAAAAAGACGAATTTTGATTGAATTTTTAGAAAAAGTTCCGGTGACCTTTGGCCTCCAAAATTTCCCACTAAGTAGTCTCTAGTACTAGGCTGTAAGACTGGCTACAAAACTCATTTTTGAAAAAAATCGACTTGGCTCGTTTGCTTGAAAAAGCTGTTGAAATAGGACATACCGACTTAGCTTCAATGGTTGGCTTGAGTGAGTGGAGAAAGAGTGGAGAATGTATTGGTTTGTTTTTGTTGGTGTAAGGTAAGATGATTGACCTTTTGCCGCCACTGAACAGCCAAGAGGAGGAGATGTTCCGGAACCTCTTGCGGCGTTTACACAACATCTTCAAAATGGCGCGGGCCCTGGACGTGCGCGTGATGGTGGACGCGGAGCAGACGTACTTTCAGCCCGCAATCTCCCGCCTCGCAGTCGAAATGATGCGCATCTACAACAAAGAGAGGGCCATCGTCTTCAACACTTACCAGTGCTACCTCAAGGAGGCCCTTCACTCCCTCAAACTGGACTTTCACCAGTCCGAGCGCCAGCAGTTCTTCTTCGGCGCCAAACTCGTCCGGGGGGCTTACATGGAGCAGGTTTTTTTATTTTAATAATAAGACAGAAATAACAAATTTCTCTTAAGTTAGACCCAAAAGTAATACTTTTAGCAGTGCCAGTGCAATGCTTTCAATGGAATTTTCCCAGTGCATGTAATGTAAGATCGATCGGGCAAAACACTAATATGGGACAAATCCATTTGAGGATAAAGCCGTGCAGGTTTTGCTGATCCGTAGAGGATTTGCCCCATATTACGGCTTAGCCCCATCCCCATCTTACTTTACCGGTTCGCCCATAGATGCAATTTTAGACTTACCTACTAAAAAGACATACCTAACTTCAATAAGCGAGTGTAGCACAACTGCAATAGCTAAGCAGAACAGAATACAGCACAATATATTTTTACATATTGTTTTGATTACACGTTTCAAATATGGATATTGTATATGGCTATAAAGGGTTTACACATTTTACGTGATATAGAGTCATGTTCATATTTCACCGGACACGACATGGTTCAAACTTTAAACCAACCTATTTTGTTAGATTATCGTTATATTTTAAAACTAATTGCACCATCTTGTAGAGAATTTTATGCAGATTCTGACACGTACAAACTTGTTTTAAAATTAAACGATATTTATTCTTTACCGAGTACCGACCTCGTAACAAGTCACAAATTAAGTTTAGTTTCTGGGCCGATTGAGAAGCATTGTGTTTTAAAAGGTTGACATGGACGTCCGCATTCGTATTATTGTCGATAAAGTCAATTAACCCCGGCCCACTGGCTCTTATTTACCCCCCAACATAATGCAACCACCACCGTGCTTAACTGTTGGTGCAGTACTCCTCGTTTTCATGGCTTGTTTGTCCTTTCTCCAGACTTGCTGGTTTCCATCGGCTTCATTCATACGAGTTCAATTTGGTCTGGAAACAAAGAAGAAGATCAGAAAGTCTGGAGAAAGTTTTTCCGAAATTCGGGATACAGGAATTGTAAATGGCCTTCTTCTCTTCGTTGACTCTTTCGGCCTGACCCTGAAGGGATTCAGAACGAATTGTCTGGTTTAGAATAAGCCCTGACCGAGTCTGTCTGTTGAGTCCTATTATATAAACTCTTGTGCAAGTACCTATCGTTCGTGTGTTCATTTGTAATTGTTCATCCGGTTCTTCGGTGCATTCTGTTACATTTTATGTCTCGGTTAAGTGGACTTCCCAACCCAGTTTTCTCATGTGGGTTGCCAGTATGGTATGCCAGTATATCCACTGAATCTTTTATCCCAGGTTAAAAATGTCTAGGTTAGCCATAGTAGTTTTCATTGTTTAATCATGTTAAAATCAATATGATAACTGTTTAAAAATCTGATTAATTGGGTTTAGAGGGATAAAATTCGATATACATAATATAAGATTAAATTACTATTAGCACTTCAATTTGTGGGGTTCCCGGGGTTGTATTTGAATTTTAAGTATGTACCTTACATACAGTTGAGTGTGGTATTTCTCCTTTTTTGCTTGTGTTCATGGTCAAACCCTGAAACGAAATCCTTGATTGCTTTTAAAACTTTTATTTCAAGTTATTTTCCACAGATTAACACCTAACCTTAAGATAACTAACTAACGTTGGTCTGTAACTTCTGGGCTACCTAACTGTACCAATTTGAGTTAATTTAGGCCACTATTTCCTACTAAATGACTATAATTTAGTAAGGGGCAAATTCAGCTGACCCTAGCTAGTCCGGACGACCGGAGCGTCTGTGTAGCGACTGTGTAGGTGGTGCATAACTGAATAAAAGCGGGAATAATAATAAATGATTGGGTTGGTTTGTAATGCGTTGTCTATGATTGATGGGACTGGATGTTGCAGGAACGAGCGAGAGCAAAGGAGCTGGGCTACGAAGATCCGATAAACGCGGACTTCCAGGCCACGACGAACATGTACCACAGCTGCGTCCTCGAGAGTCTCACGAACATGAAGAAGGTCAAGGGCAGCGCACGTCCCAAACACTTCAGCATCATGGCTGCCACTCACAACGAGGACACCGTTCGCTTCGTCATTCAAAAGTAGCCCTCCATCCACTTATTCAATTCAACTGCATCATTGTCCCAGAACAAATATAAAAAATAAATTCTATGCTTTTGTAGAATGAACGAATTTGGCATTGAACCCTCAGATAGAGTCTTTTGCTTCGGACAGCTCTACGGAATGTGTGACCAAATGTCATTCCCATTGGGTATGTACCTCCATACTTTAACAACTCGTGTATAACTTCGTCCAGTTGGATCTGTGCTGGCGTAGTGCAGGAGAAAATTCAAAATTGTTCTTGTTGAAATTAATACACAAGCTAATAGTATATTTTATTTTGACTGCAATGTGACGCTTCCCGGATATAATTGAGAAGGTCTATGTAGACTTTTTCGAAAATCTATATCAGTTATTTCTGTATTGCAGCTTGAAAGTGTTTCGACACTCTTTACAAAGTCTATTAAGGGATTTTGAAGAGTACAAAAGCGTTTTATAAATAATAAAATAAAAAAGATGGGTATTTTGCAGGGACTAAGTTTGGTTGATTGACTTTGATTGGTTGCAGGTCAGTCGGGGTACTCGGTGTACAAATACGTGCCGTATGGTCCGGTGGAGGGGGTCATGCCGTACCTGTCACGACGAGCCACGGAGAACGGAAGCATGCTGGTCAAGATTGTGAAAGAAAAGCGACTCCTGCGCAAAGAACTTATACGCAGACTCTTCACCGGCCAGCTTTTCTACACCCCCAAGTGATAGAAAATCACCCCATCGCACCAGTAATTACGGAACGACCCCTAAACAGCCCCACACGAACCTACTACATCCATCTTCTACCTCCACAAGGCAATGCCAATAGATTTACAATACTAAAATCCACTTCATTTCCAAACGCAAGTCGCACAGTTCCCAATGCATCCAAGCATTCAAAACACACTCTTTTAATTACCCGACCACTTTTAACATATGTATCTACCAGTTCTTAGAGCCTAATTAGTCAGTATTTCCCCACAGAATGTCTTTTTAATAATATTTCCTCTAATATGAAGGACTTTTATAGCCTGCATACACACGTTAGGGCGTTTTCAGAATTCTTCGATTTTTCAAACTGAAATACATTCCATTGTTTATTCTAGTTCAAAAGTCCGTCAGTACTGCTTAGACTTCTTGCTGCTTCACAAACAGTTCTATGAAATTTTAATTTGTAATTTGTTGACATACAATAAACTTAAAGGATGCACTAGACTAAATAATACATTTCCATTTTTTCGATTCAACACTATGTATGGAGATCTGCCACTTTGCATTTAGTGTGAACTGGAGATCGGCCATTTTGCTGTTAAGGAAATTTGGAAACTGGCCATCTTGCATCTGCATTGTGGCTCATAACCATTGCCCCCCCCCCCCCCCCCCACCTAGGAAAGTTTCAAGAGCAAATCACGGAAAGTCTATCTTCAACCCCAATAATTTGTAGCGGTTATGAGTACACGAGGAGAGCAATCATCAATTACGTTTATTAGTAACCGTCCTAAATGTGATCGGTCCCTAAATATGAACACTTACTGTCGTTTTTGAACCTGCTGTGGTGACAAAATTTTAAGTTTGCGTGCAAATGAAAACCTATCCACTCTCCTTTTCACTACATAATTTGGAAGTTCCTGATTAAAAAATTAGAAGCGTAAAAATTCGACGAAGTCAAAATTCAATTTTTCCTTTTTTTTCAAATTCAAAATGGCTGAATTCAACTTTTAATATTTTGGTTTTAATCAAGTCTTTTTTTTCGCTGAAGATATTCCCGTGTAGACAGGTTTACTAGGTAAAAATTTGGGGTTAGACTTAAGTTTCTTCATAAAACTAGTTGTATTATTATGAATTTTAAGGAACGAATATTGTTTATTTCATTTCATAAAAACTAGATGAATTATGTAATTTGATTTAAAGTATGACTTGATCGGTACATGAGTGACTTCTGAGACTGGCCAGTTAGTTTGCCTTTGGACACCGACGAGTCAACACCTCTGAATTTTAGCTGAATACAAGTTTATAATTTCATGATGAGACGACGAATTCAATCTCTAGGCTTCGATTCTCGAATTACTTATGTACATTGTATTTAGCCATTGTATAAGTCGTGTATTGTTTCTTTGGCGTGTCATAATACAGTGTAGTATCTCTTTGACGTTTGGAAATTGACACTTGTGAATTTTCTTTTCGTGAAAAATTGGGAATTTATGCCTACGAACATTGACTAGTTTTTGGCAGTTTAGCGTAATCAATCAAGTTACAATTTATACTGTTGGACCTGGGATTGATAGCTTACCTATTTATTGTGTTCTGCATCCTAAGCAGTAGTGTTCATTTATTGACATTTTTTTAAGTGCACAGTGACTTACACCTCTGCGTATAATTGACTGACATTTTATAGAGGCCTTTATTTAGGGTCTTTTGAGCTACCGGAGTGTTGCTATCGCAACAAATGTGGTTACGGTTATCAAAATTTTTGTTTGAAGCTTAACTACGTTTATTGTCGCAAGAACGGAATCAAAACTTGTCCGAAATGTATGTAAATAGCAAAATAATATTTAGGAGCACGTGCAACCCTGATTTGCAGAGAAATTTTTTGGTTTTCCGCGTGTTCACATTTAGGACCAGGGGTGATCACATTTAGGGCCCATTTATAATTTCGTGATTTCTGTGACTTCTATTATTTAACACGATATCCTTTACACAGTTTTAGTCAGCTGCTGCTATTAAATTTTGTGAGCAATAACACATGTCTGGGAAGCATTTTTGTATGTATCACATAGCTGAACGCTTCCATGGTAAAAAGATAGCGAGTGTTGAAGTTGGACAAAAATGAAAGTGATCACATTTAGGGCGGTTAGAAGATACTATATAAAAACCCAATAATTTACCCCACGCACCCTATATTATTGGTCGTCATTTAAGTAGTACCTTCCCCCTCCAGTAAAAAGCCTAATACAGTAACATACTTAACTCAAAATGGTTATGAGCCACCCTGTACAGTAACGATATATAGAATTGTGTAGCGTGTGTGATGGGATTGCGTGTTAACTGTGTACTACTGTAGTAAACCTAGTGTCTTTCTTTGTATGTTACAGTTACCCATGAAGAAGTGTGGAGAAAACAGAGCGCATTTCTTTCCACTACCGCGCAAGCTAAGCTGACTAGCATTTAGGGCTGAGATTTTCTGGAGGAATTCTTAGCATTAAGGAACGCACGTAGACTCGAAAATAGTTTGTTAGCTCAGATATTACAATACATGAAGAACTTTTATTTACTGACTGTTAATGACATCACTCGGTAGTCTAATTTATTGGAGGCTAATAATACTCCGACTTAAATCAAAATTGTGCATTTTTAAACAATTTCTTTCGGATGTTTTTTTACTTTTTCAATACAAAAATACATAGAAAATTTCGGTTTTTCAAAAATATTCTGTCAAAATATTTGTGCTTCCCTTTTAAAAAGCATTGCATAAAATACATATATCGAACAAAATTCAGCGTATATCCCCGTTGCTTAATTTCCATCTTGTCTAACTTTAACTCGCAAAAGGCGAGGTGCTAGCTGCTGTTGCTTTAATTGCTGCCTGCAGGGCAGACGAAGCGATGTTATACTTCCCGCCTTACGTCACGTTCTCAACCTCCTGGCTTACGTTAAAAGGTAACATCAGCACCTCTATTGGCCTGGTTTGTTCTTCTTATGTGTCTGGCGCTCAACCTGTGAGTGCTGCGCTGCTGCAGGTAGCTTTGAATAAACGAAGGCTTTCGAATTAATTGTAAATATTATTGATTTCTTAGGAAGAGGTGTTTAGCCCTTAGGGTGTGGGTGGCTGTAATTCAGCCAGACACCGGACCGGAAACCGGAAACTGTGATTTTAATTTTATTGGTATGGTGATGAATAAAACTAAGCCCAAAAGAAGTTGCACATTATCTAATTCTATATAATACATGGTTGATTTTTATTATTCTTATAAAGTTACCTTTTGTTGCAGCATGCAGACATTGAGCATCCTTAATGTAAACCGCTCAACATGTACTTTGGCCCTTACATTTGATTAGTTTTGGCATACGCACATACGTAATATTATTTTCTCCTTCATTCGCATCTACATCGCATATGTTTCGTGAATTTTTTGTTGTAAATGTAGTCAATTGTTTAATCTTGTCGCAACCCACTGGGATGCGACTTGAAGAGCGAGCTAGCTATTATAATTATCGCAAAAGGAAATACCGACGCAATTTAGGTCTGGTGGTGATATTTTTCAAAAAGCAAAAGCGAGCGAAAAATATCAGGCGAGAAGGTTTAGGGTTTAGGCGAGGAGACTCTGGCGAAAAGCTTGAAACAGGAAGGCTCAGGCGGGAAGGCCTACGCGGCAAGATTTTGACTTAAAGGCTAAGGCGTGAAAACTTATGCGGTAAGGCTTAGAGCGAAGGCTTTAGCAGGAAGGTTTATAATTATTGGCGCGCAAGTTCTAGGTCAGAAGGATTAGGCAGGAAGGTGCAGGCGGGAAATCTCAGGCAGAAGTCTTACGCGGGAAAGGCTTAGGCGGGAAGGTTCTACGATGAAGCCTCGGGCAAGAAGGCTTATGCGTGAAGGCAATAGGCTGGAAGTCAAACGAGATGGCCTAGGCAGGAAGGCTCAGAAGGAAAGGCTAAGCTGATAGAGCTCAGCTGGGAAGGCTTGAGCGGGAATGCGTTGGCCGTAATGCTTGGGTGTGAAGGCAGAGGCGGTAAGGCTTCAAGCCGGAATGCGTAGACAGGAAGGCTTAAGAGCGGAGGCTCAGGCAAGAAGACTCAATTCATGTTTTACATAGGTCGATCTCAATAATTATTGTCAGGTGAGACTAATAAGGCGGAATCTTATGGATTCCAATTTCATAAATGTCTTTTTTTTTGGCTTCATGCGATATGTTATAATATTTCTAGCTCCTTATTATACGTCAGAACGATAGGACGATATGTTCTTCACCAAGGATATCAGGATCTAGTTTTCGTGCTTCAATTAAATATCACCGGTAACCAAGGTTAACCAAGTGGGCGACGCCGCGATATGTTCTACCGAAGATATTTAATTAAACCTCATACATATTAAGTTTACT
This sequence comes from Dicyrtoma fusca, assembly GCA_034695205.1. Classification (NCBI taxonomy): domain Eukaryota; kingdom Metazoa; phylum Arthropoda; class Collembola; order Symphypleona; family Dicyrtomidae; genus Dicyrtoma; species Dicyrtoma fusca. The sequence continues at coordinate 753 of JAQFZC010004140.1, read as the reverse complement.
GTACTTAAAAAGCAAGTCTGGTTTAGATCTGTAATCTATTCTCCGTGTTATGATGTATTATGTTATGTTATTATGGTGTATTACACGATAAAATTCAAGTGGGGCGAAGCCCCACTTATTTATTTTCAATTTTCAAAAACCGAAATTGCAACCGGTACGCCAGAACGAGACGTGCAATATAACACTTTAAAGGTAATCGCATGCAAAACAGAAACTATGCAATTTGCAGATTCCTCAAAATGAATTAATATTTAATCCAACATTTGTGCGTGCAAAGTGGGTTTTTCCATGTTTTTTCAACATTTTTCGAAAAATTTCATAATTTGAACATTGAACTGTAATGTTCTTCCCATTTCCGTCAAAATGGCGTATAACTCGACCGCATCGGTCCAAAATTAGGAAAAATTGTTTCTACCTTGTTATTATATCTATGTATACTTACAATTAGTAATAAAAACCACCACCAGACCTAAATTGCGTCGGTATTTTCTTTTGCCATATTCAGTTTGCTCGCTCATCGGGTCGCAAACCAGGGGGTTGCAAACCAGCTAGTCTTAAATAATCTTTGCAACCGAGATATTTTTACGGATTAATGAAAGTATTGTAAGTAGTACTAAAAGTAGTGGGACCTCTGGGACGGGGTTTTATTTGCAATTTTATTACTAAAATATCGATATAATAGTGAGTTTGTGTTGACCCGATTCTTGAGGTTTCGGTTTAGGTTTAGGGAGAAAACGGCCGTTTAACTCCATG
>JAQFZC010004139.1:0-16825 GCA_034695205.1 Dicyrtoma fusca | reverse complement strand
AATACGATATTTACACTTTTCAAAAAGGGCTTAAATACGATATTTACACTTTTCAAAAAGGGCTTAAATACGATATTTACACTTTTCAAAAAGGGCTTAAATACGATATTTACACTTTTCAAAAAGGGCTTAAATACGATATTTACACTTTTCAAAAAGGGCTTAAATACGATATTTACACTTTTCAAAAAGGGCTTAAATACGATATTTACACTTTTCAAAAAGGGCTTAAATACGATATTTACACTTTTCAAAAAGGGCTTAAATACGATATTTACACTTTTCAAAAAGGGCTTAAATACGATATTTACACTTTTCAAAAAGGGCTTAAATACGATATTTACACTTTTCAAAAAGGGCTTAAATACGATATTTACACGTTTCAAAAAGGTGTAAAATATGATATTGACACTTTCAAATTCTGTAAAATATTGATACAAATATGGAGACAGGGCATGCTGAACTTTTGTGCTAACTTACTCTTTGAAAAAAGTGTTCTATACAACTATAAACGTAGCCTAGGTTTATCGGTGGCGCAATTTTGAGACGGCCCCTTCCGTGGAGATAGTAGAGCGTAATAGTATAGACGTGTGTATGTATACGCGGAGGAGAGCACTGAGATGATTCCTCCACTTGTGATTTGTAGCTCGATTATTTGGAAATGGAAAATCTCTTTTGGTCTCCTTGACTTTTCCTTTTTTCCACTTTTCTACTCTTCCACTTTCCAACCGAGTTGGACTGGAAAGAGGAAAAAAAAATAGAAGAAAATACGAATCAAAACTATGTTTGGACTTATAGGAATTACAGTATAGGTTTCCATATAGATGCATATAACATCCATTGCATCTAAGGATGAGAATACATTGGCGTGGTGGTTCTCCTAGTGGGATTTAATAGCTTTTAATATTATGTAGACGTACACGTACATACTCCGTCGGACTATATATTATGGTCCGAATTCGAAATCCTTCTGTCTGCTTTCTTAAATCCAAAAGCTCAAGCCGTCCTTGAATTCGTGTAATTAAATTAAAGAATTGTACTAGTGTACCCGATGCGATGTAGTAGAAGGACTGTAGATGTATTATTTCTACTTTTTTTTTCCGAGTTTTATTCCAGACACAAATTATGTACTATCTATATAAAATCTTCCTCAAGACACACATTTCAATTTAAAAGAGATACACTTTTAAAAATATACTAAAGATTTGGTTGTTGAACGAAAAGCCTTGTGTATGTACTTCCACGAGATTTACAAATATTGGTTGTTGTTGGTAAAAAAAAAATTGCCGTTTGTTTCTATTATTTTATCTGATTTGGTTTTCTTAGGAATTGTCGGATGTGTTCAAAGCGTATGGGATCGTGATTGACCCACGGCACTTGAGTCTTATAGCGGACTATATGACTAACTCTGGCGTCTACCGGCCTTTCAATCGAATCGGAATTACGAGCAGCACAAGTCCACTCCACCAAATGAGCTTCGAGACTGTCGTCAACTTCCTTAGGGATGCCACGCTCTCAGGTAACCAACCAACTCATCTCAATTTTAATTCCAATATTTTAATATATATTTTAATCATCATTTCTAGCCTTGGCGAAGGGAGCTGATTTGTTTTGCTTCACTGACTGCAGTACATACATCTGCTTGACTGTAGCCGGTTGTATAACGAAATAATTAGTAACGTATTTTAATTAATTTATTTACATTCATTTATTTGCAGGAAAACGAGACGATCTACAAAATCCCTCTGCTCGCTTGATCGTGGGAAAGAATGTGAAAGTTGGAACTGAATTATTCGATTGTTTCACTCCCCCCTCCGGCCTCCCAAGCAACGTGGAGTTGGACAAGTCCGTTAGGAATAGTTTAAATGTAAATCAAGTCAAAGTTGACAGTGTTGGGGGGATGAAATCTAAAAAATCAAAGAAATTAAGCAAGTTTAAATTAAGTGGGGCTTCAGAGACCGCTCCAGCTATTTATTCATGAGACATGTGAAATTTAGAAAATAAATCAAAAAGCGTAAAATTTTCATATTTTTAAAGACCATGCCGATCATACGAGATGATGTTCACTAATACACTAATACTAGTTTTAGTTTTAATTGTTCTTGTGTAATTGTTTGATTGTTGAGAGCTATTTTCTGAATTTGAGAAAATAAAGTGAAGTTATTACCTGGATGGTTTTCTGATACTTCAATTGTAATGTGTTTAATTTTGTACAGAAATCTGTGATAATTTATTCCATCTTTTGATTTCCAATGGATCTGGCTATGTGACAGTCTGTCTTTAAGAATTATGGGTTAAACATCATTTTGTTATTGAAACTATATACTAAATATACACAATGCTATTTAGATTTATTTCGATTTATTTCTATTTCGTTGGCCTGGTTTTTCGAATTAGCTGACTCGTTGCCATATATATGCTGGGTTGTAGTAGGTTTCTATTGTGTCGATTGGAAAGGGTGAAAGTAGGGAGAAAGGTGAAAGATTGTATGTGCTCGTGCATAGCATTTCCTTATTCCAAATTTGGTAGTTTTGGTAGGTTCTGGAGGAGAGAAAGTAGGAGAAAGTAATGAAAGTGTATGGATGATGGATGGAGAAGGATGGCATACAAAGAGTGCAGAGTTTATTTCGCTTTCTCCTTCTCCCTTCTACAAAGCCAGTAGTGGCGACCTTAGCATTATTTTAGGTAGAGGCAAGGGCACATTTTTTTCACACACACCACTATATATTTTAACTAATATAATAGTTTTCAAATGGGTTTATTTTTTTTAAAAAAAGCCCCTAAATAATCTTTAATGTGAAAAACATGGGGCTTAAAATCACAGGATTTCAAGCTCCCACCTATCTTGAACGGATGTGTTGAAAAAGCCCGGGTTACATAAAAATGTGACTAAAAAATTCGGCAATAATTACAAAAGCACATTTTTTAGGTTCCTTTAAAAGACTTAAGGTTGCAATTTTAAATATGATTTAGAAAATAATTATTGTTCTTTTGAAAGATACATGTTTTCCAGGAATTTACAAACGAAAGCAAGGTTTGAAAAGCTTCTACCGTATAAGGGTTCGTCTATTTTAAGCAATATTTCGAAAATGGAAAGATTTACTTATTTTTTAGATGCAATATTTGGATATGGGTCTTTTTGAAACGTGCAAAAAAACTTTGAATTTGAAAAAAATGAATTTTCTCGTTTGAAAATTGGTAAAAATGGCCTTTAGTTGGATGAGCTATTGTACTAGAGTATATGTACGGTACTCAAGGCTTGACTTTGGGCTTCTGGTCCATATGGTAGTATTATGTATTACAAACAGCAGAGGGTAATAAATGAAATGTGCAGGAAGGAAAGTCGAGAGTTTGCTTGGGACATTTCAAGTTGGTTTGTAGTTTTAAGGGAGCGTCCATACACGTACAGAACTACACACACACACACACATTGACACTTTTAGAAAGTTTCCCAGCTCGTAGATTTAAACCGTTGTTCCACCCAAGATAACTTCCTGCTCTGCTCTAAAAAAATATTCTCCCTCTCTCTCTCTGCACACGTAACTTGTGGACGTCTCCTCCGGTTGTTGGTTGATTTTGGACTTGGACTCGAAAGGTATTGAGAGTAAATCTTGTTGGAAGTATTTCTGGGGAGACAGATCAAATTCCCCAGACCCCACAAGGAACAAGAACAGGCCAAGATTGCAAGTGATTGCAAATCATGGTCTAAGAAGTAAACTGAGGTAAATGGAGAAAAAAACTTTCACATGCCAAACTGATGCATCGGTGCTTACTTTCTAGTTCAATTTATCATACGCGTGCACTGTAAGTAGGAAATTCTGCAATTGTCCAACGCCTTTTCCAACAACACATTCCTCGTATTCAAAAAGGTATTCAAATTATAACCTACGTAAGTTGTATGTTTTGCCCAATTTCAAAACAAGGTTTAGCAATGAGTCATTTTGCGTCTTAGCCTAAGAAATACAAAAGCTAAAACAAAAAAAAACTCAAAAAAAAAACTAATGCTATTTTACTAGGGGCGTTCATACATTACATTAAGGAAAAGGTCAAACGTTAGTGGGTGGAATATCGGTAGTGAAGCTGTGTAATTTAAGACAACGTTTAAATAAAGTCTAGTTTTTTTTCTCAGTTCTTTTTTGTGTCCGTGGTTTTTGGGAGGGACCCGTTGAAGGATTTAGACTTGAGTGCAACGGTAATTTATGGATACCCCCTCTGCTATGCAATATACTATAGGCTTGGATGACGCAAAGGGGAAAGTGAGAAATTTAATTAAATAAGTCCTATTATTTATAGTTTTTTATATTTTAGTCTTTCCACTCGTCTCTTTTCGTCTACTTTCTCTTCCATTATCAATGCAGGTATATACATACATACGTGCATAGCTATCTAATACCGTAAAGTATATCGATATAAGCACTAAGGGATCGTCCATAAATTACCCTTGCTCATTTTCAAGCTAAAATTCAGCTTTGGTTATGGCTTCTAGGCCTAGGGAAACTAGTCGGAGGTTAACGGTGAATTTAGGGTATAGGTACATATAGGTGTTTAGTGGGAGCGGAGTGGAAGTGGAAGTAGTCGCTGTTGGTGTTAGAGCGTCATTCGTAAAAGATGTTAGAAACTTAAAGGTAATGTACAAAGATCGGTAGATCTATCTTTCCTCTACAAACAGAGAAATATTTTGTGTGACGTCATTTATGGACCACGCTTAGCTTTTGAGTGCACTTCATGAGCTATAGTCCCACCGAGAAGGAGTTATGGACAGAATCCTAATTTTTTATTTATCCGCCCTCCCTGCATTTTAAATCCGCCATATGTTCCCACTCCTGAGCAGCTTCACACACACAAGCACACATTGTGGCTTATAAGAAGCAAAATGACCCATGCCTACCCTTATTTCTTCAGGTACTATTCCCTTAAACATGTGCACAATTTAATTGCCTGTTCTTAACGTTTTAGTTTTGAAACCTCAAAGTTACAAGGTGCAAAAATAAACGTCATAAATAAATGTTTACAACAGTTCAAGGTACTTTTTAAATACGGCTGGGTAGATACCATGATTTGATTCTTGAAATTTAGTCTTAGTCCGTCGACTCTCAACGAAAGAGCTGGATTTGAACTGGAAATGGAAAACTCATGCAGGCGGACTTTTTAATATTTTAAACACCAAAGTTAATGCACATTTCATATAAGCTCCCTCCAACTTGTAGCTATAGGCAGAATGTATATAGCTTTCTCCTCATATGCACTTTGACGTCCCCCTACTTTCCCTATGCATCTATACACTCTACCAATTAATCATTTGAGCTGCGGTCTAGACAACTAAGACACGTTAGACAGTCAAGCAAGCGGGCTGCGTTACTTATAAGAGACCTGAGTGTTTTTTTTACACTTTTTTTTGCTAATTCCATATCTCCTTAATTGGTTTATGAAGTGCTATCTATAGATGCTAAGATAGGTTCTTTTCACTTTTATTAGTTTTCTGAATCTCGTTTTTCCCAGAATGTCCCCCGTGTCACTCCAATTCGAGTGTCCTTCGTCCTTCCGCCCATTTGAAAATGTGTAATTTATTTAGAATTTGGGATTTGAGGGAGTAGTGGATTAAAATACAGTAAAAGACCCTGTGCTGTACTTAAGTCTCGTAAGACTGTGCACCATAATAGCTAGTACGTCGTAGGCTCTTCACTAGCTACAGCCTTAATGGAAGTAAATACTGTATTTACTTTTAATAAAATACACATTTAAAAATTTCAGTGAAAGCACGGCTTCTGTAGAGCCAGAAATCAAGAATCAATTCAAAAATAGAAATTCCTGTGACATTTTGTTTTACCGTTTCTCTTCCCATGCCATGGACAGCATTGCTCTTAGTGTGATTAGTAAATTATCTGTGGAGCCAAGAAAATACCAATAATAAAGTCAGAGAAAGTAAAATCCAAAATTAATAGTGTAAGTCTTCTTGTATGGCATTCAATCACAAATACTTTCGGTACTAGCATATCGGCTTTTTCTTGTCCTAAAAATATAGAGAACGGTAGAATGAGTGCAGGACAGCGGAACATTAGAGTTGAAAATCTAATGAATTGTAACGTGATTTTCTTGAACGGATTGATAAAGTAAGAGAAAAATTGAGAAAAAACCAGAACAAGACAAAAATTGACATTGACAGAAATAAGGGATTTGAAAGAGTTCCAAAATTGGGATTTAATTAGCATGCATGTCATTCCATTTTGATTCATCACATTATGTAGACAGTATATGTTTTTGGGGGGAAGGAGGAGAAAGCAGAAAGGTTGTTTGTGAAATAATATAATACATTTTGTAAAAACAGATATTTACTTTTGTGATTGTACTGCAGTAGTGCTTTACTTCAAGATATGCTGGGGAGGGGTCGTCGCTTTTTCCATGAATTGAAAACAATATTAGTGACTAAGATTTTTTTAAATGTAGAATTTTATCAATGTGTTTTAAAATAAACCTTTCGTGACCATGAATGTTTGAGAACGCATGAGAATTGTACAAATTCTTCATAATAAAATTATGTTTAGGTCTGTGAATATAAGTCTTGAGGCCTTGGGTGCCCATGCTAAGGAAAACAAAAGAGGGCGGAACAGGAAAGCAAAATGTCTCTAAATGAACAAATATTTATTTCTTCTCTTCGTTCCCTCTGCGGAAACTTTCATAACTTGTGCAATAACTTTTTTTCAAAGTTTTAATTTTTCGTCAATGCTCTCTCTTTCTTTTTAAAATATAGGGATTAAGTAAAACCTTTAGAACTGTATAGGCAAGTTACTTTCCCACTCTATCATTTCGCAACCGTAATATATTGAGAGTCTCCATTCATTTCCCTGATTCAAATGTATATTTAATTTGGAAGCAGCTGTCTTTACTTCCACCTCTGCCTGCTAAGCTCTGTTTACCTTCCTCCGTAGCCTCTGTATATTTACTTATAGCTGTAGTTGAATAGAGACACTTATAACATCAAACACTTTCCTCTGTTACTTCCTACAAGAAAAAAGGTTAGTAAATAAGATACGGTTTGGATAGGTGCATTAATTAGTACAGCACAAAACGTTTCAAAATCAGATTTAAAAGATTTATAAATAACTGTTTTATGCATCTTAAAACAGGGCGTTTGAGCAGGTGTGGCAGCAACTCAAGTCCATGCTTTCACTTTTCTAAAAATTAAACGACGAGTTATTTTAGTCATTTAATTTAGTACTTAGTTTTTTAAAAATTGTAGTTTTTTGGAAGAATAATCCCTGCAACGCTTTTACGCTTGCAGATGGCGGAATGGTGGTAATTTTTAAAATTGCTTCCGTCAAATACATGTGGCCAAAACCGACTAAATAGCACGTCACTAAAATGTGGCCTTCCGTAAATTATTTACGTACGTAATATGTAACATGTGCGGGAAGTTATAGAGGGGAGAGTAAGGGTGAAATTCAAGTTGTTTACGTTGAAGGATGCGGGTAGGGACTCGAACTACTCTCGAAAATATATGGTTGATCCGAATCTGATCTGCGGTGAAGTGATCCGCTGGTGGTGTGTTTATTTGTTTGTTTGCTTGTGTTGATTTGAATTTGTATTTAAATGAGGCCGTACATGTATAGAGTGGAAGAACTTAAGATGAGTGGAGCGTAAGGACTGTTCATTTGGCCGTTGATGGAGAGAAAGTAAGAAGGGAAAGACAGGAAGAAAGCAGACTGATGAGACTAGCCAACGGGGAGCTTTCTCGTTTTCTCTTTCTTCATAAACTACTGCTGTGCTTTTCCCATTGGAGCCCTCTCCCTGGTAGTGTGTGTGCACAGGATTAGAATTTAAAATTCAACAAAGCTCCCGGCTATTATCTTTGTTTACTTGAGCAAGAATCCGGGGAGCGAATTGTAGCTATACAAATAGTTGGAGTAGGAGTTAAGAGGCAAAGTAACCTGCGTTCAAAAGAAAACCATATAGCCACTTAAATGCATTGTTTTTGTGTTTTCACAACTTGTTTGAACAACTTTTTATAATCTTGAAGTTACATATTATATATTATTAAAAAAAATTGTTTACCGCTTTAAAAAACATGGAAAACTAGAGAAGACTTTCTGCTTGTTAAAAAATACGTCGGTTTGATTCTTAGGGCAGTATATAGGTAGGTGGTTAAGTAACGTGCACTACGTTGGAGTCTAACGTGACGAAATGGGGAAAGTGAAAGCAAGAGAAAGGACTCTAGTCGGGTAGGGTTTCACAATGAAACAAATTCTAATTCAAATATACAGACAGAGACAGGAAATGTGAAGGTGAAAGCAATCATGCTCTCACTACACCAAATGCTATCCGTAATCTATGCGTATACGCCATTAGCTACTATTAGGATATAGCGGGTATAAAGCTTTGTGTTATTGCAGTGTCTGCATAAGCTGTTTTTGTTGCTTAATTTCCTATTGTTACTTGTACCTACCACAATGTCTATTTAATTCTACGTTTCTAAAGCTACCATTGCTAGATACTCTGGCTTTATTATGTTTTTATTGTTTCACAACTAGTATATCAAACTTACATTTCACTTTCACGCTATTCTTTGCTAGACCATTATGTAGTTTGAAATTCTATGCTTAGAGAAAGAGAGATTAAGAACGGGAGATATATTTAAATGCAGTAAAATAGGAAGCATTTATTATGTTTTCATTGAGCTTAACTTGTAAAACATGATATTTATAAATAAGGGAAAAAAACAACTGAGTGAGCATTATTTTATCTCCAACTAGATTTTATCCATCCGGGTTATTTGAGTATAGAATTTAGTAAATTTACCTGAATGTGAAAGTTACCTTATTTTGCATTTCAAAAGCTGAAAGTCCTATTGCTCATTTGTATGATCATTTAAGAAACCTTGGATAACCAAAAGAAGCGCATCTTAATATGCAAAAAAAACATTAATGTAAATGAGCACAACTTCAATTGGTACCTTCTAAATGCTCTCCAGTGGATTTAGTTCCAGCATTATTATTCTAAACAAATGAAATACAGATTTCAAAAAATTGAATTCGCTTTTGAAAGAGTACATTAATTTAATTTAGTCATACCAGGAAGTACAAAAATTATGCAAATCCTACATAAAAACGGCATGGTTTACTTTTAAGAAAGTACCCAAAGAATATTAGGTAGTAATGGCCTTTTCGTTTACCTTTTTCGTACACACGTGGCTTCTGCTACGATGATTCTTATAATACAAAATGTACGAGATTTCTTTAAGTAAATGCAGAAAATAGGCTCTCCTCTCCTCTCTTAGCGTATTTGATGTTTGTTTTAGTTTTACGGTAAAGGGCTCTGGGGGTAAAAACAACGGGAGTCTGTTCTAATTTTACTATGGGTAAACAACAGGAACATGAAATGTGAAAGTTTGAGTGTGTAAATTTTAACAGCCTTAATGCAGTTCATTAAATTATTTATAAAACATAAAATTAACGATGTCAATCACCTTGATTCTATTAAGCTGGGGTAAAAAAAACAGCTGCCCAAAATACTAAAATTCATTGATCAAATTGATGTCCATAGAATCCACTTGCATTCTTATGCTAGATTTAACATTACACTTCATTTAACAGAAGCATACACTACGATAAAGCAGTGAATTAATATAAAATAAGTTAAATCTTCCTCTCTAGTTTAACTAATCTCTTGGTGCCCGTTATATGTTGTTTTCTTATCCATTATTTGCAAAAAGTGAAAAACCCCTAAAATTGAAAAAGTTGGCCCACTCTAATTTGATCACATGGTAGATGTATGTAAAATTTTGAACCGATAATATGTTTTTTTTACTTATGCTTTTTTACCCCAAGCTTTCTCTTTCTACATCCTAATAAAATTGGTATAACTTTTTAAGTTGCCCATTTAATCTAGTCAATCTGATTTTTTCTTGCCTAAAATCAAATTCTGCATCTATTTCATGGCGTTTAATTATATGGCGTTTCATCTTGCAGTAAGAGCCGCGCTCCCGTGGGGAAAGTTTTGGCTATGGACGTAGCTTTTACCGAAACCGACATTTCCCATTGAGATTGTTTCACATTGGCAACTGTGAAGCAAAACATTTTGTACTACACTTTTTAATGTACTTTTGAGTGGTGCCTAGCTTTTAGTTCTTGATCGCATCAATAGCTTAGTTGTTATGCCTGTTCTTTTTACTCTTTGTTTGTTTTACCCCCATCTCCCATATTAGTATGGAAAATTTTGTCTTGGTTTTCGTACTCAACTTAATATATTAAGATTAGCTACAGCTAAGAAGAGCTGGAAAAATGAAAAAGGTCAATTTTACGAGGAAATTTGAGTTGTCGTGAATAGTGAAATGCGACACTTTCACTTAATACAAAAATGTTCATGCTACTTATTATGCTAGTTTAAGATGGTTCAGCTCAGTGAATTTCATTGAAAGCTTGAGGACGCAGGAGAATAGGAAAACGGAAAGTGTCAACTTTCTCCCGGAGGACTTTCACTGGAATATCTCTCGATGCTCTGCTCCCTGATATCCCTATGCTGGTACTTTCTCTGCTTCTCGTTTGAATTGAATTCACGTTTACGTTTGAGACTTGGAAAAGAGGTTTTAGAGATATGAACATGGAAGTAGAAAGCATCTGGATGTGGACTGCGAATTGAGAAGCGAAGAATATTCATCAGAGGAATTGAAAATTGGATGGATAGATTCATGGAACTTGGAGAGAGAGAGAGAGACCAGAAGACGGGGGGATATTCGACAACGTTACATGAGTTAAATATGCATTGACACTTACTCAGACTTTCTCCATCTGTTTTCCTGACATGTGATTGCAAATGCAGCATGCATGCGTTACTGAAGAAGCAAAATACCTACATTTTTTGTTCGAAAATGTGTCCTTCGGAAAAGGATGAAATAGAACTGAATGATAAACTAAAAGGGCTCTCTAGTTTTCTTTAAAAATGGGCGAAATCATGGTTTTACGTGTTCCACATCGCTGAAAAAGGATTATTCAGTGGCTTTAAATCTTCAATTTTTTCTATGTCTAAGAGGGTTTCAATCCATCTTGTAAACGTCTTAATTAAGAATAATAAGGGCAGTGAGCTTGGTAAAATGTAAGCGCCATTTTAAAAAAAGCAGCATGTTAGTTTGTGTCTTCTCTAAAGCAACGATTTGTGACACACACACGTTTCTTTCACTAGTGAACGGCGACGATCGTGCAATGGATGCAATAGAAATGGGGGATAAATAATTTTGTGTTCATATATCTTTAAACGGTGAAAGATCTTGTCGTGATCTCATTTCTAATTTCATGTACAGAATAATATTACTCACTCCATGAAAAAACTGAGACGTCGGAGTAAGAAATTGGGATAAAATCTAGGAACTTAACATCAAGATTTCCAACGTGGAATGTGGGACTGTGATTCGTGAAAGTATACCAGTGTATAATCGCCCCTGCATTCCTTTCCGCCGGTATCTGTTTGTGCTAGGATGTGCAGAACTTGTTATTGTACAGTAAAGTAAAGGCTGGTGAAAGCAAAGTGAAAGTATTGTGTATTCTCTATCTATGCATCTATCTATCCATCAAGATTACATTTAAAACCATACATATCACCAGACAAGGAGATAAACATGTTCGAGATATACATTTCTGTTTCTCCTGATTTTTACAAGAGGAAAAGTACATAAGGATAAAGTAGCTAGTCCCTATTTTATCTTACATACGAGTATGACCCTTGGTTCTCATAAAAAGTCTCGTAGAAAGGACGTGATTCTTTTTACTCTCACTTCTTTTTTATATAAATTTTGTTCTCTCTTTGCTTTAGAATAGTCTCGTGTGTGGTTGTAAAGAGCAAAGCGAAATGTAAAGTTGATGGGGCTCTTTTCGGTGGCCTGTCCGTACACTACATACGTTGTTTGATCATGTACAGATATTTACTAGAATCTAGCTGAAAGAAAAGAGTAAGCTGCTACCCCTGATTTAAGAAGCAAAATGGCACTATACAGAAACTATTGTAACGTCCGGAACGTTGTAAGTTACCAGTTAACTTTGCGTTAGTAGCTAAAGACTCGCACAATTTGTGATTTTCAAAGAACGTTTTAATTTTCAAAAATTATGTAAAGCGTATTGTGAACTTTTGCAAAAGTATACGAACACAGTTTGCTTTCCTTTAAAATTTAGACGTACATATTTAACAGTTTTTAAAGCAGTGCCGACTAGGCACAACTATAATTATTAAACTCTTTTCCCTACTTTTCTTACCAAAAATGCTTTAACAAGCCACCTCTGATTATATCCCAGTTTGCTTCTTAAGCTCTGTACTGTCATTAGGTATGTACTGTCTCCAAAACTTCAGGCTAGGATCCGATTATCCGATCGGATCAGAAAAGATCCTATAAGACTTTCAATTCCCGTCTGCTTTCTTTATTTTCTCCTGTCTCTACCAAGAATGCAGTAGTAAAATGCAGCAAATACGTGTACTTGACTGTTGCTGATTCGTTTCGTCGTTGAATGTTTTGTTGGACAGGGTGCTCTTGAGAGAAAGTGGAAAAAGTCAAGTCAGTCAGGGTGGCTTCCTGCCTCATGCTTCCTAGTTGCCTGCATTGCCTTCATTTGTAATCTACAATTTTATTTTTTCTCTTCTCATAAAATGTCCCCGGCTCTCTCTCCTTTCACTTTTTTATTTCGGTTCTTTACCTTAGCTGTCTCGGCATTGGCTTTCACATTGGTACTTTAGGGTTTTGACCTGACTTGACTTGATTGTCTCAAATTTTCAGACGGATCCGAATGGGAGTGGGAAAGGAAATTGGCAGGTATATGGGGACCCAGTACGCTAGAGTACAATGCTTCCAAGTACCAATGGACACATGCATGACTCTACCTTCTACACTGCTAGTGACACACGTAATATGTTGTGTAGAAAAATTCATTGTAAATTCAATGCGAGAACCTTAGAAGACAGAAGGGGAGTCCAAACGTGAGAAAAAGAGAAAGTAGTTGCAGAAAAAGAGAAACCTGTCCTAAGTGTTAAGCAGCATAGGCATGGGAAATAATAGACGGATTTTGAATTTTTAGCTTTCTTTTATTGCACCAAATATAGTGCAACTTGCTCTGCTCAATAGAACCAGTACTCAATTTCCTAGTTCCTTTGCACAAGCTATCGAGAACTATTTTCGAGAAGTGAAAGTAGAAGAAACCGAGATTTGATTAAATGTGAAGAAAGAGCTGCTGATATTTTAAAATATAAAAATTTGATTTCTACATGTCTTGAAAGCGTAGACAAAAATTATACTATTAAGAATAGAGTATTTTATTTTTTAAATGCATTAAATGTGGAAAGAATTAACTTGTGAAGCTGATTTTGATTTTGTTTTGCATTTATGGCTGGAGGCAACTTTGTAAGCTCATGTACCATCTTTTTGGGTTTGCATACTAAGCCAGTATTTAATGCTTTTTAACTTACTCTGAATGACAAAAATGGTTTAAAAACTAGCCAAAAATAATTTTGGAACAGAATCAATACTTAGTAATATCATGCTTTTGATTATTAAAAGAAAACGAATGTAGTGCTACAATACACGAAATTATTTAAAGCCTTTAACTACTACTGTCCGACTATAAAATGTGTACATTAAAAGATTGACTTTTATGAATTGCTTGTGACATACGAACGATTACTGCATATATTAAAAGCTTTATTCAGCTATATGGTTTTCTACAAGTGTAAGGTATAAAGCTTGAAATAAGGCAAGCATTTACTACACTGGGTTGTTTAACTTATCATTCAGCACCGTAGGTAGATTATAAGGAGGTGAAAATATACGTAAAACTCGTATTGTGAAGTCAACGTAGAAGGACGGTAACGGTTGGGAAAGACAGTGACGAAGAGGGGAGGGGAAACAAGTCAAGACAAAAAACGTGGAGAAAGTCAGAATGAAAATTGTATGGGGAATAAAAAGTATGAGAGTCGTTCCGTTTCTTGGTAAAGTAGTGAAAACGGAGAAAGTAGTGAAAGTAGTCAAAGTGGTGGCTATAGATGTAGTATAAGTATTTTTCCAGCGGCTTATGGTACTAAAGGAAATATTCGAAATTCCACCGGAATTGATAAGGTTTTTATTAGGTTTTATGAAGAAGGTGTGAAGAATTCTAATTTTCTCCTGGTTGCATCGGTCTTCCAACCTCTTTCGCTTTCTCTTGACTTTCTTTTCATTTCTTTTCTTTTCCCTTCTTCGGGCCTTACTCTTCCCATCTACCTCTCTGCACATGCTATATGTCTGCTATTGGCCTCTTGTTTTTCTTTTTATACTTTTCCTCTTCCCTTCCTGTAGCCTACCCCTTATGCTATTACCAAATTTAGTATAGAAAATATTTAGTTCTACCTTTCCAGGGAATAATTGTAGTATGGAGAATGTGAATGTTGAATGTGTGAACAGAATACTAGGCTTTCACTGGTTGCCTGTTTAGTATGAGGGGGAAAAGGAGAAGGACGTCGACTTTAATTTGATCTTTCTATGCAAAAAATATTATCTATAAAAGTGTAATTCGATTTAAAAAACACGTATCTTTAATATTGAAATGCACGTTTGCACAGATATTATGAATTGCCATATTTCTAAACAAACCACGTTTATGGAAAAGTAAACAGTATTTTCCTCCTTTATTTAAACGGTGACAGATTTGCATTTTACAAAACTAGTGTGCCGTTATAATTATATTTTATCATTTTAATAATGTGTCCATAAAAATGTAGGCTTCTTTAGGCTAATTTAAACGAAATGAACTAACAGGAAATTATTTGAAAGGTAGTATTTGCTCTGTCAATGTGTACAACTAGTCAGAAATATATTTGAAAATTTAAAAAACGCAGATAGAATAATTTACACCTTGGCTCTTTCACTAGTTATGCGTACTGCGTTGGATGTATTCTTTGAGTTTCTGTATAAGGCGTTGGAATGCAATTTTTTCGACTTCTTTCCCCGTACTTTCTCTTGCTTTATGCTAAAGCACTTTATTTCAATTACCCACCATCTCTACGATACCATACTTCGGCATCCTATTGTATATGTAGGTACCTACTTGTAATGGGAGAAACATGGTCTGTATTGTAAAAGTGGATCGAGATGTGTATAGGTAGGGAGATAATTTTGAATTCCATTCAGCAGTCATAGTCGGATGGAATGGATGGTCCAATCTTGTAATTAAATCAAAAGTGTAGGGATATTGGGATATTCGATGCCACGGAACTTATAAAAGCAATGTTGGATCCATTTTCTCTTCCGATTCCTTCTCTCTTCTTTCGATTTCGTTCCACCATTCAATTCTGTATTCCAAGTGTTGATTTGATATGCTCAAGCTATGGGTCTGGTTCACTTAGAGGCGTAACCGGAACTATTTTTCAGATTTCACGATACTTCTTAGAATTGTAAAACAAAAGAAAATTTGGATTTCTTCCATTTTAAAGGAGACTTCCACAGAAATAGTTTAGTCAATTTTAAGGTGTTTTTGTGAGAAATTTGGTTTTTAAATGATTTGTCAATTTCGAATGTTATTTAAAAGGTATTCATTTACCTAATTTAGTTTGAAGCTTAGCTCTTTCAACTAGTTCAAAATTTGTGATTTCGACATCTGTGTGTATAGCTTAGCCCATGGCTGGATACGCTTCTGATGGAAGCGATAGAGCTGGACTCTGAGTAGTAGGATATTCAATGAAAAGTAGTCGAATTTAATTAGTTGAAATTGAGGATCGTTAATTTGCTTTTTGGTACATCCATGAGCGTACTGCAAGGTAGGCCAGGCAATGTGCTCCCTTTTGCCATGCTCTGTCTTTTAATTGCATTGTCTCCACCGACACACACACACACATGCATGGATAGTAACTGATGGAGGCGGAATTCCCGATTTTCAATTTCAAATTCAATTTACTGCTTACGAGAATAAAAGAATGAATGCACTGATTATGAGTATGCGTACGGTTACAGAATTACAATTATTTCAGAAATTATTTTTAGTGCTAACATAAATGCATATATCACATACATAGCTTTGCGTGCTTTCAATTGAATTTGAACGTAATTTGGTTTGCTATACTCAACAGAGCCACTTTTACCAAAAGTGCGCTCCAAGCATGCCTAACTGTTCTTCTGCATTGAGAGTGGTTTATCTCGGCACCTGCATAGCAAATCTTCAAGTGTACGAGATTAGAGTATTAAAGTAGATGTACCTATTTACCCTCGTAAATCGTGTGATTTGTGGAGCCTTGAAAGAAAATTGTTGCTATTTAAAAAATTAAGAGTCGTATTTAGTTTTAGTTGATAAATTTTACAAACCCAGCATAATATTATTCTTTATTTTCAAGAGAGAGACCTTCCTATCCCGCAGTAATTAAAATTCTTTAGTTTCTCTCGGTAGTTCGCGCGTATATATATGGATCTCTAAAAGAAATGAAACATTTTTGATAATTCCAAATCGATGTGATATTGTTTTAATGGAAAGCTAAAGGCATAGTAAATTCTAAGCCGGGGATGATCATAAATTCCAGTTTAAATGATTAAATCATTCCTAACAGCCGTACAAATAAATCAAAGGAAGACCGGCATATTTTGAATTATTCGCATGAATACTACCCATGCAGATTTAACAGTGCACACACGTTTCTAATTTTTTATATTCAATCCCATTTTAAATTTATTTGCGAGTCCAAAAGTAAAAGTGAACCCGAAGAACGGCTTTAAACATGTACTTACGATTCAAAGACGGCTCTATTAAGTAATCCTATATTTTTTTCAACTTTTCGGCTTCCTTTGTTTCCAATATTAATTTATGTTCATCCAAGCAACCTACTTGAGGACGCT